>OMKL01154533.1:0-16303 GCA_900302295.1 Parasudis fraserbrunneri | reverse complement strand
TGATTAGGAATGTTTTAAGGGACCCCATTTTCAGGTTGGGAAGACCTGTCATAGTGCATGTCAAGTGTGTGTGTGTGTGTGTGTGTGTGTGTGTGTGTGGGGGGGGTTAATGTTAAAACTCAAGCTTGAGGCTAATGCTAGATGTGAAATTCAGATAAGGACATTCTGCTGTTTCTTTCCTTCAGGTGAATGAGGGAGACCTGCCCTTGGTCCCTCCCAGGCGGGGGGAGAAACTCTACATGGTTCCGCAGGGAATCAGGCCTGTGGTGCAACTCACTGCTATCGAGGTATGCCAGCCAGCCATCCAGCCATCCAATCAGCTTTCATTTTATCATTCATAATGTTTGTTCAAATTGAGGCATTACACCAAGTAGGTCACCTATAAAACGAATAAGCCGCTATAAACACTGCATGATCAGACAGGACCAGCCCAACCCTATGATACCTGCTGTTGCCAAATATTCACATCACTGCTCCTTTTGCTGCAACCTTCTATCTTCTATGTATCTCCCGTCTCTCTGCCTCCTTATGTCTCTCTCTGGTCCCCTCACCTTCTCCTAATCTGCATGTCGGCTTGCATATGTAAAGGAGTTGGAGAATTCTATTAAGCTCACTACCCATAATTACTACCTTACGGCTAAATGAAATGCATGCCTTTGGTTTAGCTTGACTGGTAGCGCTGCTGCCTTTCGTGCTGGCAAGCACACGACTCACGGTTCGAAACTGGGTCAGCCTAGCAGAAGAAGCTATTGTTCTTGCTTGCACAAATGACACTTGCTACACATATGTTTATGTGTTTGTTTGGCCTCAGATCTTGACTTGGGGTTTGAGGAATATGAAGGCATACCAGCTGGCCACAGTCTCCTCCCCCAGTTTGATCGTGGAGTGTGGCGGTGAGATCATTAAGACCGCTGTCATCAAGAACTTCAAAAAGAACCCCAACTTCCCTGGATCTGTGCTGCTACTCAAAGTGGTACTGACCCCACAGCCGGAGTTTAATTTAAAATGTTCAAACAACTATTTTGCTCCAGGTAGTCTGACACCTTTCAAATATTGTTATGCGTCCCAGTTTTCCCATCATGGATATGGTTATTTTTCTTTGCACCTAGCTCCTGCCCAAAGAGGAAATGTACACCCCTCCCATCGTGCTGAAGGTAATAGACCACCGGCCCTTTGGCAGAAAACCGGTAGTGGGTCAGTGCACCATCGACTCGCTGGAAGAGTTCCGCTGCGACCCCTACCGTATCAACAGTGAAGTGGTCATGTCTGCTAAAGGTATACATATGCACACATACGCACACATATGGGCACATGCACACACTTCTTGTCTACATATAGTATTCATCAAATGTTCTTTTCTCTGGGCGCTTTAGTGGCCATGATGTCAGCTCCCCACGGAGATGTCATCATAGACATAGAGGAAAGACCCATTCTGAGGGCTGAGGTAAAGGACAGACTCACTCACATTCCCATAGGAAATCAAAAGCAGAATGTGATTATTTCCCCCCTGCCAGTTCTTTTACTAATATATATTGTGTTCATTACAGCTGCATGCAGAAAAAGTAAGATATTTGAGATATTTTCTTTCTGCCAATATTAATAACCAACTTTTCCAAATGTGTAATTCTACCATAGAAGAAATATATTTATTTTTATTACATTTTTTATTTATTTTTGTTTATTATCACTTTTTTTCATCACTTTCTCTGTGGCAGGAGGAGGAGGCAGTAGACTGGTGGAGTAAGTTCTTCGCCTCCATTGGAGAGCAGGAGAAGTGTGGGCCTTACCTCAAAAAGGGGTACGATACCTTACAGGTGAGGACACGGCATCACAAGTCTGTCGTCAATGGTTTGAAAGTAAAAAAGCTAGGTAAGACCAGTTCAATTCTAATGTCACGATTCATCTGTGTTTCTGTGTGTGTGTGTTTGTGTGTCTCTCAGGTGTATAACTCTGAGCTGGAGGAGGTCCCAGAGTTTCAGGGGCTGAATGACTTCTGCAGCACCTTCAAACTGCAACGGGGGAAGAATGACGATGACGAGGACGACCCTTCCGTGGTGGGAGAGTTTAAGGTCAGGATGACACAATTTCAGGAATTTACATTTACATTTCAGAGTTTCCCAAAGGTTCATAGATCACTTATGGTGGTGGCAGGCTGGGCTGAGTAAGATACACGTTGTCAGCAGTGTGTAAACGCAACACAAGAAGTGCTGCTTTGTTAATGTGTCAGTTTGGGAAATTTATTTGTGGTGGACCTGACTAATTTTGAGGTGAATTACTGCATAATGTATGTGTGGAACGCACTGCATTTTACATGCAAGAATGATGTGAATGGTGTACACTGTCTGCAGTACATCTACTGAATATTCCTGGCTCTTGTCTGCCCTCTGGTGGTATATATGTATACACCCATTCAAAGTACAGGCGATAGGTAAGGAATGTTTAATCACTGTTTGACACTTAACCTGTGAGCCTCTTTCTCTGCTTCGAACAGGGCTCGTTCAGGATCTACCCCCTGTCTGATGACCCCGGGGTGCCTGCTCCTCCCCGTCAGTTCAGAGAGCTGCCAGAGAGCAGGCCTCAGGAGTGTCTGGTTAGAATCTACGTGGTGCGCTGCCTGGACCTGCAGCCCAAAGACACCAATGGCATGGTGAGGGTGCCGGAAAGTCATTCTATGGAAGAAATCTGACCTCCAGTTTGGCAATAAGCACAACTCTGCCCTCATCATAATCCTGATCGTGCCCTAGTCTTCATGATATGTCTTATGCTTTTAACAAGTACCCCAGCACTTTTTTGGTGCTCAGACCAAATGAATGAACCTCGGCACGTACAGAGTACAGTGGTAATAGAGATGATCCCTTTGAGCACCTAATAAAGTTCAAATATAAGCTAAAATGTTCTCATTATCTTCTTTGTTTTGTTTCCATTTCAGTGTGACCCATACATTAAGATCACTTTGGGAAGGAAAACAGTGGACGACAGGGATAACTACAAACCAAACACCCTCAATCCAGAGATGGGGAGGTGAGATGGTTCTGAGAGTGTAGAGGGTCTTGACTCTCTTTATGTTTTTCTGCGCTGATGATACCTTTTATTTTGTTTCTTTAATGTCTGCGCGGCAATGATGTCGATACAAAAGGTATCTTATCATCTTTTCTTTCTCACCAGGATGTTCGAGCTGTCGTGTTTCCTGCCTCAAGACAAGGACCTGAAGATTGGCGTGTATGACTATGACTTACTCAGCCGCGATGAGAAAGTGGGTGAGACAGTCATCGACTTGGAGAACAGGCTTCTCTCTCGCTTCAGCTCCTACTGTGGCCTTCCCCAATCATACTGCATGTGAGTATTTACCTATCAAATCTCTATGTACTGTATCTATTTAGTGGGACCACAAAGGCCCGTATTGTCCATCGAGCTGCATGATGAAGTACACTACAGTTCCTAGGCTACTGACTATAATTATTCTGATCTATGCCTGTGTGTAGGCTAGAGATTTTTTGTGAATGTATAAAATAAGACAAGACTCATACAAACCTGTACTTCCTGTATCATGAAGTCAATGTCACATTAGAGTCCCAAGATTTCAGGGGTGCCATTTAGAAACTGTGTAGCTCAATGGGTATAGCAAGGTGCTAACACTGCTAAGGGTTAGGGGGTTGATTCCCACTGGGGCCACCCATGCTAAAAAATGTTGCACTCATGATACATAGTACCAACATTTTGGGGGGATAAAAATGTTTTCCATTGAATGGCATATACTGTATACTTTCCTCCAGCTCAGGGATTAACCAGTGGAGGGACCAGCTGAAGCCCTCTCAGATCCTCCAGAACCTGGCCAGGCTGAGAGGCATCCCTCCCCCGCGCATAGAGGGAGATGGTAGCTCACTGTCCTTCGCAGGCAAAGAATACAGCCTGGTGGACTTCGGTACTGTCCATCCAATACTGTACTTGATTAGATGTCATTTGGTCTGATCACCATTCCATCTATGCTCAAGTCTGATACAACATTTCAAAATGTACTACAGTATTTTGATATAAACATATAGAGGATCTGTGACTAAATGTGACTGTAAATATGCTGTTTATCGAGAGACACACCCTGATCTTACCTCCTGCTTTTTGTGTCTTTTGTTTCATGTGCAGAGGCTAACAAGGTGATCCACCAGCACCTGGGCCCAGCCAGAGAGAGGATGGCCCTGCATGTCCTCAGAGAGCAGGGCCTGGTACCAGAGCATGTGGAGACCAGGACCCTATACAGCTCCTTTCAACCCACACTGTCCCAGGTTAGACATACAGTACTGACTACTAGTTAGATTATGTGTCCTGTGCTGTCTGTCTGCTGTCTGTTTTTGTGTATGTTGATGATTATTGTTTTCAATATAACCACGGTGAAGCCAAAGGCAAATTTCCAGAAATGGATACTAAAGTTTTTTTCTAATTCTAAAATTAGATTTACAGTAAAGGAGCTACATGGATATACATATACCTCTATGCAGTTGATGTGTAATATACATTATATGCAATGTAATTATACACACTATACTGTAATTATATGTAATTACATGATAATGTGTGGTGATCATATTCATGGCATTTCTTGTTTTCCTGTATGTACAGGGGAAAATCCAGATGTGGGTGGACATCTTCCCCAAAAGTCTTGGCTTGTCAGGGCCCCCTTGTGACATCACTCCACGCAAAGCCAGGAAGTAAGCACCCCGATGACAACAGCAAGTCATGATAACATAATGATCACTTATAATGGATGGGAGGTTGAAATAATGAATGGTATGTTTAAAACAGGTACCAGTTGCGGGGCATCATTTGGAACACCACTGATGTCATACTGGATGAGACGAGCATCACTGGAGAAAACATGAGTGACATCTATGTTAAAGGGTACATGACACTTTGTCTGTCAATAATGAACCCAAGAACACTTGTCAGGGTTACAGATTCTATTCCCACTGGGGACCCTATAGCATGTCCATCAGATTAATCATATTGTCTGTATTGGCATACAGTGTAGTGTTAAAAAATAAAAATAAAGATTATTATTATTATTTATTATTTATTTATTTTACACCTGGTCATCTATTCTACTCATAAACATACAGTATGGACATTATTGAGTAGCAAAAAATGACAATCGCAATTCTCAGGTGGATGCCAGGCATGGAGGATGACAAGCAGAAGACTGACGTCCACTACAGGTCCCTGGATGGAGATGGGAACTTCAACTGGAGGTTCATCTTTGAGTTTGACTATCTGCCTGCTGAGCAACTCTGTCTTGTCTCTCGGAAAGTGAGTGTGATCATGGACCAGATGCATAGTTCCCGCTGATCATTGTTTTCCGATGCAGAATTATTGCAATAATTGTGTAAGGTCAAATTCGGATCATAATATAATCTATCATGTTTTTTCTTCTTTTTTACAGGAACACTTTTGGAATCTGGACAAGACAGAGTTCAGGATACCCCCGAAGTTGATCATCCAGATTTGGGACAATGACAAATTTTCCCTGGATGACTACTTAGGTGAGATGGCCATGTTTAAGCTTCTAATCCCAATTTATACCATAGAGTGGACAAGAGGACATTCTTGAAGGAGCATTGTTTAATATACACATTGTATCTATAGTGTGTGCAATTGAAATACAAATTGTTATTACCAATACATAATTTATAATTCATCAATATATTTGACTCTGACACAGGATCAATTGAGTTGGACCTGCTCCATCTGATCGCCCCTGCTAAGACTCCAGAGAAGTGCAGTCTGAAGATGTTACCTGGAATGCAAGGCTCATCACCCACCAAAACACCACCTCCTAACTCCCTCTTCGCCCAGAAGTCTGTGCGAGGCTGGTGGCCGTGCATGATTGAACAGGATGGAAAACATGTGATTGGTGTAAGTTCAAGTCCTCAGTACAGCCATACTGTAAGTGAAGTTGTTGTCTGTTTCCAGTGTTTGTTTTTGTGACTGTGTTTCAATGCTTTCAAAGGGGAAAGTGGAGATGACCCTGGAAATAGTGGAAGAAAATGAGAATGAGGAGAGGCCTGCTGGGAAAGGCAGAGATGAGCCTAACATGAATCCCAAACTGGACCCACCAAAGTAAGAGAATGTGGCTCCTTGTTACAACAATGATTGAATACGATTCAAAATAATTTTCAGAAGGGCAATACAGTAAGCCTATAGATTTAAGATAAGTGGTGTTTGGTAACATTTTCCCTCACTTTGTTGTTGTTTGTCTCCATTTAACAGTCGCCCAGACACCTCCTTCTTCTGGTTCACGAACCCTTGCAAGACCATAAAATTCATTGTGTGGCGCAGATTCAAATGGATTTTCATCATATCAATTATCCTGCTGCTGGTGATCTTGTTCTTCGGGATCATGTTCTATTCACTTCCTGTAAGATCATTCATTATACTGATATTCTCTGATCCATATTTTACTAAGGATGCAATGGTTTTAGGCTAAAATAGCTTATCAGTATCAGAAAAGTCCCCCCTGCACTAACATCCAGTGCCAAATAACACATGTAACATGTAAGAAATCATACAAAAGCAACTTGATTTTCTGCCTTTTTCTCACAAAGAAGGAATTTTTCACAATCTCTCTCTGATTGAAAAAAAATGGTCTAAGTCCAAAGTACACTTAAAATAATGGATCAGATCAGTCTTAGTTGGTACTTAAAGATTGGTATTACTAGTGAAAAAGTGGTATCTGTCTAATTCACTTTATGACTTTTGACTATAATTAGACACCTTTAATCATTTTATTTATGTGTTCATTTTGCACATAGTTGGGAGAAGTTTAAATTTCATTCACTGTCCTTTCAGTGATGCTTTCAAAATATTGTATAAAATCTTTTCATAATTTTTCAAATGTATTCTTTTCCCCCCAGAACTACATCTCAATGAAGATTGTGAAGCCTTTCTCATAAGGAGCAGTACGCGAAGCTGTCTGCCATCTTGCTACAGAAACTACATGAGTCCTCTTTGACTACACATTGTTCCCCTGCAATTATCCTGCTGATTATACCTTCCAGAGAAAGTGACTCTGCTGAGTCCTTTTTTGTTGTTTTTTTAATAATCACTGCTGTCCTTTTTTATTTTTATTTTTATTATTATTATTATTTTGCACTCTCTGTATCACTTGCACTAGAAGTACAGTATTTCACAGCTAATAATTCTCTGTTATGAAAAGAAATATTCTGATGTCGAGAAACATAAACATTTTAATAAACCTTGAATAACCTTTAATAAACTCGAATTGTCCTCATTTCTCATATTGGTAGCACTTTTTTTTCTTTTACAACACTATTGAATATTTACACATTACAAATATAAGGCAAGTTTCAGTGACTAAAATCACACAATATAACATAAAATAAAAAAAAATAAAAAATGAAAAAAATGATGACAGTGTTATCATGTTTACACCACACTAAAAATACCAGCGTAGTACAGTACTTCACAGTACAAACACAAACTCCTATTGTACAATTTTAGAAAGTCCAGCATACAATTACTCTTTTATATTTTACATACATTTATGGATATAACATTTCCCATTATTGTACATTTACAATATAATAAATTTCTTGTCATCATCAAAGTTAAAAAAAAATTACATGTTTCATATTAGCGAATTGCGAAGTTATGATGGGAATTCCCTGAGAGGTAAGCAGACAAATCTTTCAAGGATTTTACATTCATGATATCTCCTTGTTCGCCTCACTGGAAAAAAAACATTGACCAATCATTTGATCTTCTGCAATATTTGCACGACAGTAAACTCCTTTTTGATATAGTTGCTAAGATACAAAGTCATAATCCCGCCCCTTTGTCCGACGAATTGTTTTGATTGGTCTTCATTTCTCTGCCGTCAAGGTGTTTCGGTAACAACGAATTGAAAGTAAAACAATACCGAACGATGACATTTGGATTTGTCTCGTCTCAAGATAAATTCACTTTGTATACAAATTATATAAAATGTGATATCTTGTAGATGACTTACATGAAGAGGGGCATGCTTGTAAGTTATATCCAGCTTATTCAATGGACGGCGCAATGTTTATCAGCTTTTATTAGTGTTGTCTGTTTGCACCACCAAGCTAACGTTAGCATTGAGGTTTTCAGCAAAGCAGATGCTAGAAATTGCTTGCTGGCTAACGTTAACGTTTCTTTTTCTTGCTCTGATTGATAGTTGGCAACTAACGTTTCTAGGTCAAATAGTCACTGGCAGCCGACTAACAACGCTTGCATTGTAGAGATAACGTTAGCTGGAACTCTAATGAGCTTGCCAACGTTAGCTAGATAGTCCTGTTAGCATCAGCCTCGGTTTTGCCTGGCCGTAGTGCATGCTGAACGTGTGCTTGTTTGTCCAAAATGAGTGCATTATCAGACACTGAAGCAGTGACATTAGATAAGAAACTGAAATTGGACGCTGAATTCAGTTTATCTGACAGCTCTGTGGTCACGACTCACCCCGGGAAGTTGTCCCATCTGCCATGTGAAAGTGGACCAAGACCAATTCAAGAGGAGCTGTTCCCTGGCATTCCCAGTCAAGGTCTGTTTGTAGCCACTGCTGTAAATTGGCCACCCTTGGGAGTGACACTTAGCCAAGTCCGTCTAGTGAAAATGGGTATCTGCTGGTCTCTCATTTGTGCACAAGTAATGAACAAGTAACCCTGTATTAATATTGAAACTGTATGTTGCAGTGCTGCTGCTCACAGGCAGTACTTTTTCAAATATATAGTGCTGTTAGCAGCAATAACACATTACTGTTTCATGACATGCACAACTTTCTCCCATCATTAAACAGGCTTTGTTGAATCATCCACCTGCTCTCACCTGTCAGAGATGGATGAAACAATGGATTCTCAAAGTCAGAGAAGGTATAGAGATCTAATGGGCATTGGGATTTTGTGTAAGCAGGCTTATTATAGTAAGTGGGCTGTTGTAAGTGTGTGTGTGTGTGTATGTGTGTGTGTGTGTGTGTGTCAGCGTGTCAGCAGAGCACAATTTCAACAAGGGGGGAGGAGGGAATGTTGCCAAATAAGGGTAAATATTGACTGTGAATCATGAGTTTATTTACTCTGCCACCTAGTTAAGCGGGTAATCACACATTGTTTGGATGTCCTGCTTGTTCTATCACACCCTGTGTCATAGGGCAGTATAAAATGAACACATATGAGATGCAGGCATTTAAGCTTGTACTGTAACCTAGTCTACTTCATCAAGGCCTAATTCTGACAACTCATTCTCTCCACGTTCCACAGCAGTATGGCTTCCGAAGTCAAGCCAGAAGGAGTGAAGGATGATATTCAGAAAACAAACGTTTCAGATGGGAAGGATGACCTCTTTGCGACGCCCAAAAAGACTGACATGGAAAAAGACTGTAAAGAGATTGACAACACACAGGACGACCAGGAATCACAGAGCTCCATGGATTGTGGAACTTCAAGTGGACTGGTGGGTGAGTCTGGTTGTGCTGGAAGTACAAACACAACAGCTCAGACGCACTGTTCAAATGGGCAGAAAACCAGGAGGCCCAACTCACCAGATCCCCAACATGCCAAACCAATCAGTGAAGCCACACACCTCTCTAACCCCTCTCTCACCCTCTGCCTCAGTAATAGCCCTAGTAAGGCTGGAGGTAGCCCTAATGATGTGGAGATGCTGAGTCCTGACAGTCCCATCTCTAAACCCCCACTGTCTAACGACTCCACTGGTAGGGACCAGGCTTGCCCTGCTTTTGCAGACCACCCCACCCCAGCAACAGTTACAGTGATGGAACCCAAGCGATTGGGGAAAGACTCTGATTCTGGATGCCAGGCCAAAGACAAACTCCAACCCGTTACCATGGAAACAGAGGCTGTTGAGAAACCAGGGTGCAGTGGACCATCTGCCGTCAATGATGACTCCAGTGGACTCCATGGAGGGGCCACTTTTGGAAGGTAATGGTTACACATTGCACGTGCCATTGCTCAGTGCGCTACGTTAATTACATTATTTTAAACAGTAGCTGTCATATAACTCCTCCATCACGGATCAATGCTTTATCTATCTTCTGCAAACTTTCAAATTTTGTAAATGGTAGTTGTCATATTGTAATATAAAACTAAAATCCTGAAGTCTGAAAAGAAAAGAAGCAACAGTGCAGCAATGGTGCAGGAAGCATGCAGTTAGAGGTTGGACTTCTATAATATCTACTAGGGGTGTGAAAAAATAGTGATGTATTGTGATGCATTGGTAAACGTGGAAATTCAATTGCATCAATCAGTAAAGTTGGAGTAGAAATTAATAAAATCAAACTGTGCCATTGTCAAAATATAAGAGCAATCTAACTGAATCGCTGTTGAATCGATGACACCCTTAATAGCTACATCTGTATCGTGTTACCATAGGCTAGCTACAGTGAGCTAAGCAGGTGACGTGTCCTCTCCCCTGTTATGTTCAAGCTTTACCACATTCCTCATAGCCAACCGTGTACACTGACCCCCGTCTGCTGTCGTCCTACACAGTGTTCCATTCTCAGTGGATGACATGGACAAGAGGTGGCTGGGGACCCCCATCGATGAGCTGAACAGAATGCCCCAGTGCGCTCCTCCTCTTTCCCACCTGAAGGTGGTGCATAATCACACCATCATGATTAGGGTAAGGCTGATCTGAACTGGCCACTCCCTGGGTTGATGGACTTTGTGTTCAGTGTTTGCTGCAGGTTCAAAGGTTATTTGTAGAATTTGCACAAGCTATGCAAGGTATGGGCAAGGTATGCAGAGTCAAGTCGTGGAAAGATGAGGGGATGTGCAATGCAGTAAGCATTTTTATTATGTTATTTTCTCAATTAGGAGTATCTGTTTATGGTGGGCATGTCATTAATCACTTTATTATGTTATGTTATTAGTTTATGTGCCCACAGATAAGCCAATGTATGGGAAACACTGAGTTAGTATTTGTTATTAAGAAGATGTGGAGGTCTTTGCTGTCAGAGTGAGACTATCCAGGTGTGACTGAGGGAGTGAGAGAGAGGAGGTGTTATGTGCTTGTTAAAGGAAGAAAGAGAGCGAGAATGTAGGCTATGTAGTTGAGGATGGTCAATGTCTTTGTCTGCTCAGATTGAGACAGAGGAAGAGAGAAGCGGCGAGAGGCAGAGAGTGAAGTCCTCCTCAGTCCCCTCAGGGCTTCATGTCAGCAGAGCTCCTATCAAGACCACTGCCCATCCCACAGGAATGCTGTCAGGGCTGTTGTGCCTCTGCAGCTCCCTGCCCTCCCTGTCTCAATGTAGCTCTGTTCACACGCTGTCTCCTCTGAAATCAATGGGATAAACATTAGACAGTGAGTTGCTAATTGAAGGCAATTAAGTCTTGAAAAAATTTTATTCAGTATATACAGGACCGTTTTCTGTTGTTTCGTCAGCCACCTCTGGTGAAATGTATTTTTATCAAGCGGACTTTTGGAAAGGCGAAAGACAAAGACTATATGCAAATGAGTTGTTTGACATTTTAAGTAAAGTGTCTCTGGTCTTTATATAGTACAGTTATAGAGATGTCCTTGTTATGTTGCTCCAGGAGAGATATTGTTATGATATTTAAGTCACAGCGAGTATGTCATCCAAAGCCAGAGCACCTCTTAGATTTAAAGTGTCTCTAGCATCCTGATGCAAGACTATAAAAGTGATCAAAGGCCAACTGTTGCAACAGACATTTATTATTTATATAGTTTCTAATAAAAAAAATAAGAAGTCATCTAGATAACCTTCACACTACTACAACAACAGGAACCTGCAAAATCATTCTTCTATTTTTTCCCCCCTTGCTTTTTCGCCTGCCAGACGGACCTCCTGAGAGAGGGCGAGGTCCCTGTTCCATACCCCACCAAGTTCAAGGATGCCTGGGATGACGTATCTGTGAAGATGCCCTGCTCTGAGAAAAACCTCTTTCCTATGGACAGTGAGGTAAAGTTGACAAATAGAGTGTAGGTTCTTCTCAGCTTTTAAGTTATTTTCTGTCGTTTCCACAATTCGGTGAGTTTACATATTTTCTTCCACTCAAACATGCCCACACAGGGAAGGGTTAAGAATGTTGATGCACTGGCAAGTTCTCAACTTGTGTTTGTAGGATGGAGGTGGCGTCCAGAGTCGATGGGAGCTGATCCACACGGCCTTGGAGGGAGAGTTCAAGAGTTCTCTGGATGTGAGGGTAAGGCTACATTCTTAACTCTTGCAAATTACTGAAAACAATGGCCATGCTGTTGGAGGAGGATGAAAAGTTGGAAAATATTTTACGTACGGCACACCACAAAAATAACAAACCACAGACAAACCAATTTGCTCCAGATGACTCTTTAAACACTTTAAAGAAGAAGACTGGTGTAATTTAGGGCCCTATGTCTAGTTTACATTTCCCCCAACCATTTTGCAATGCATACCGCATGGAATTAGACTTTTTAACAAAATATTTTTTTTTAAATACAAAATTGATGGTGTCAAACTTAGCTTGAAATGAACTGCTGCCCTGGCTAACAAAGTGTCCAGAATAAGAAGACATGGATGTGACAATAAAGTTACATATTTTTGAGGGTATTATTTCCTGGCGGAGACTTCCATTTCTTCCAGGGGGTATGAGGTGATTGGCTAGCAGAGCGTAATATAATCTGAGAGGATGTCAATGACATTTTTTTTCTAGGGTGGGCCTTCAAAACAAAACTCGGTCTTTGGTCCAATGAGAGGTTTCTGAATGCTAGCATGCTTAAATGAGAAGGCTCAACCCGGGAATAATGAAATAACAATAAAATAGAGCAACTTTGACAAAACCAAATGAAGGTGTTGTGTTTACTGTAATGGATTATCTAGCTCAAGCAATTTCATATTTGTGGAAGTTGTTTTTATACTGTTCAAGAATGACTGGCTTCTTCTGAAGGTAGGAAAACAAAACCTAATAGACTAGGACTTGGCTGACCGTGTGCAGACACCACCAGGAATAATGTAAAGGAGCAGGGCAACCTAGGACATACAATAATGCCGGTATTATCCCTCAAGACATTTGGGCTATGCTGGGCTGAACTTGACTAGAGACTACGGTAAAGTTGGTCCACGCTGACACCTTGTCAGATCATGTAAGAGCAGCTCTGAGATGAGTTTTTTAGTGCATTCTTTCTTACTGATCAGTGAAGCAGACTCAAGGAAACAAACTGATTCCATAAACAACCACAGGGTGGCAGAATTTTCTACAATCATGGCTTGTAAAAGTGAACGTAACGACCACAGGGCAATAGGGCTATAAGAGTGGTGATGCACTGATGGTGTGTTGCTTTGTATGTTATGTATGCCAACATATGGTGTAAATTGCTCAAAAATCATTTTACTGTGAATAAGCAACTGTAACTCTATACATACAGGATGCCATACTGAGATATAACACAGCCCACGCAAAGAGATGGGACTTCACCGCTCTTAACCTTCTGTGCACAGAGGTAAGTGGAAGCACATGAATGCTGTAGTTTGTGTTTCTCAAAGCCCAAAGGTGGCTTTCAGGAAAATTAAAATGGGTTCTTAAATTATTCAAAAGAAACTGGTATCTAGATTGACCCTTTGACCAAGCTCATAAGGTCTAGGGACATTTTTTGCTTGCGAAATCAGTTCTGATGAAAAATTATCTTGAAACTATGCGCACCCAGAGAATAAAGTTTGAAAACCACTCTGCCATAGTTTATAACATTCCAAAGAAAACATCGGGCCCAGGTGGCAGACACCAAAGTTCTTTTACTGTTGAATTATGCAGCGTCTGGTGAAAGGGACCAAGCTGTCCTAAGGCTTCACTGAATAGCAACAAAGATTTGTGGAAGCAATTGTAATGGTCTATTTGTGTATCACCATGTCTTGTTCTGCAGACAAGAAACCAATAGGTTCAGATCCCACAATTTATTTCTGCATGGCTCCGAATTAAAGTTCACTTTCCACTGCTGGCGCTGGTGCTACTGACTTGTTCAGCTGTTTTCACCAGCGTATGACTTAGTTGTACCAGTTTTTATTTTCTGCCATGAGCAGTCATTAACAGGTGAACTCCTTCTGAAAATAAATCATTAAAGGATAAGGCCGGTGTAGTTAATTTTTTTTCTTATTGGCAACATAGCCTATGAATAGACCAAAACCTAAAAATGCATTTCTTCTGCTTACAGTACAAGTATGGTCCGTCCAGCCAACACCAGATTATAGTTCATATCCAGAAGCCATAGAACTCCATTGTTTTGGAGTGAGCATCATAGTTTTTCCTGGAATTACTGTATGAGGTGACATTGATCGCCTTGAGTCTGGCTGAACCGGAACTACTTCAGAGGCGATCGCTGTCGTTTCATACAATAATTCCAGGAAAAACTATGATGCGCACATTTATTGCGACTTGTTTTAATGGTTTTTGGAAAACAATGTAATTCTATGACTTCTGGATACGAGCTATAATCTGGTGTTGGCTGGACCGACCATGCTTGTAAGTATAAGAAATGCATTGTTGGTTTTGGTCTTTTCGTAGGCAAGGAAAAAGATAAAAATAAATAAAATAACTCCGGCCTTATCCTTTAAGCAGTGACATACAGGAGGGAGTGCTCTATGGTGGTTATTGGCACTGGTGTGATGCGGACATAGGAACAAGGCTATAGGCCAAGTTCCGTAGATCAGCACACTGGTGCCTATCAACCACCATATAACATGACCTCCAGTATGTTATCACTTAAATATTTATTTTTCTAAAGGACAGTAAAAACAATTTTTACATAATCCTTTCAAACATAAGGTTTAAACAATGACCAAAGCTTTTGGTCTTCCACCAGCAACAATTAGTTCCCCATTACTAAGCATTTTAATGCAGTTATAAGCACTCACAGAATGTCTCATCCAGTCACAATGTGTGAACTAACTGCTGTGTAAAAACAGACGGCGTGAAGGGGAATTCCTGTCTCACTATAGGCAGTATGAACTTTAATTCTCCTCCACTGATGTCCAGTGGCAATTTACTAAATTTCACCAAAATGCACAGACCCACCACCTATCAGTTAGGATTTTCATGGAGGTCTATTTACTGCTGCTCGTGTGATTCTGCTCCCTGTGTTGATATGAGAGAGAGAGAGAGAGAGAGAGAGAGAGAGAGAGAGAGAGAGAGAATTGTTTTTAGAACATAGGCTAAATCTTTTCCCCCCTAGCCTACCTCTAAGCTGAGAATTGATATTCACCTATGGCGCAGCGATCTACTGGGCTAGCTACCGGCCTGATGAGCAGAATCGTCTAAAACATGATATTGTCATTTGCTTCCTATCACAATTCCATTTCAGGTAGAATATAAAGCCTTATATCTCCAGAAACCTTACAGCTTAATGTTTAATTTGGTGTACCGCATGTCATTGTAGCAGATTTTAGGGCTGAAAAAGGTAAGCAGAAAATGGCTCAAGAAGTTTCTCCTTTTCCCTCTCTCTGTCACTCTCTCCCCATTGCGCCATGCCCCGCGGTCTGAGAACCGCTGGTTGGTGTGTGTGTGTGTGTGTGTGTGTGCGAGTGAGAGAGAGAATTCCCTGAGAGCAGTTAGACAGCTTAACTTAGAAAGCGTGAATTGGCTAGTGATAGCCTACTTCCCCTGTCATCAGAGTTCTTTGAGGCATCATTTTAAGTAGCATTTGGACAGCACTGCTCAAGATAAAGGTTCTGAGTGCAGATGAGATGGTAGCCAACATTTAGCCCAACCCATGGCTTAAGTTGCAAATAATGTGAGGGGGATACAGCCACGTAATCAGTGGTCTAGAAACTATGGATATGCCATGAGAGAGAAATTAAACTCTGGTTGCTGACTTCTAGTGAGCCTGGATGTACCCCTGGTGCAATTCAAAGGAAGCTTAGGGGACGAAAAGTTCTATATTAAAACAGATGGCAGAGCATAGTGCAAAGTGCAGCAGAGCATAAATGGGTCGTTGGCACGAATTTGTGCATTAGAGAGGCCGTATGTGTCAGTTTCTGCCTATGACCCGCTTTATATTCTTTTGAAAATCTCCCTGGCTCGGGGAGGGGGTGGGGTGTGTGTGCTTGTGCATCTTATCCCTACAGGTTTTCTGTTCGTGTCTGTTGTCGTGCAGCTTCAAAGTGTCGAGCTTATTCTGCGTTGACCCGGTAACACGTTGCCTGCAATGGAATGTTCACACGTACCTCAGTCAGTGGTTACTGTGTTTACCATTGCGGTCTAAAGTCGCACTTCACACTACGAAATACACTCTTACAATAAAAAGATTATATGACTGCACAACATTGTATTACTGATGA
>OMKL01154531.1:0-16005 GCA_900302295.1 Parasudis fraserbrunneri | reverse complement strand
ACATTGAAATGTGGCCACAGTGTGCAATTGATATAATAATGATATGATAATGTAATGGAATGTGTTTGGACACAGGGGACATTTGATATAATAATATAATGTAATGTGTTTGGTGATATAATGTAATGCAATGTAATGTGTTTGGTCACAGGGAACATTTGTGAATAGACCAGCTCTTGGGATGCTTCCACCAGGCACATTTCCAGAGAAATTGATCAACGGCTTAATGTCAGTAAGTTTGACATTTTACACTTCACCTTGGAGAACAGCTTTCATAGGACCTGGATTGCTCAGATTAGGAATAATCCTATGGATGAGGTCAAGTAGAGCCCCAGGTTTTTTTCAGTTTGGTCAGTTAAAGGTATAATCTGTAATGCTGTCAAACAGCAACCTCTAGGCAAAAGAACCCCGCTTGGTATTGCGCTTTATTTACTTTTTTGTTTTGGTCTGATGTGTGGGTTGGAGTTAAGTAACTTATTATACTGTGAATTTCTCCAGACCTGTCTTGGTAGAGCCTGAGGTGTGGCCAGCAGTAACAACCCCTCCCCTATACCCAATGAAATCCAATCCACACATCAGACAAAAACAGAAACCGTAAACAAAGTGCAATACTATGTTGTCATCTTTTGCCTAGAGGTTGCTGTTTGACGAAATTACAGATTCCACCTTTAAATTTGAACATTTTTGAAGATGAACTAAAATCTTGGATCATTTGAAATGAGGACTGTGAAAAACTCAAGTATTATGTGGAGTAACATTATTGCGTGGTTGATTCTACACAGTCCTCATTCATTTCAAATGATCGAAAATCTTAGATACTGCAGCCTTTAGGACTGGTCCATTGAAAATGGATTAGCCTACCTATATTGGTATGATATATATCAGGACTTTGTACATTCAAGCTTTATCACCTGAGTTGAAACTCGTTGACACTGTGTTCAGTAGGTGGCGCCACTCAGAGCCACCCAGCTTTGCAATTTAGCAGATATTCCAGTAGAGGGCTGTCTTCTACAGTCTTGTAGAAAAGTCACCTCCATTCACAATGTGTGGGTTTTTCTTTTACTTCCTTGTGTATTTAATGAATTCTGAGTATCAGTCAAAGTGAAGATAAAGGCCAGAGAGAGACAAGAATGAAGTTGACAGAAATATTATACTTGATATAGGCCTTTTCCCCCACTGATCACCACAGTAAAATTGGACAGAAAAAACTCAATGAAACTGCACCTCTCTGTATTTTTTGCAATGACATAGGGATGATCATTTACATTTTCTTTTAGACCTCAGTGGCTAGATTTGATTTGTCATCCATAAGGGAACCATACGTCCTACAGTGTGATTGAGTATTCTGATGGAGAATCCTACATCCACCCTAGGGGAATTCCATACTTTTCAACAAAACAATTCAGTTATTCCTGTGCTCCAGGACAGGACAGTCATGTTTGTGAACATGCACAACAGCTGGCTCCTTGAGATCACGTAAGAATCCATCTTGTCAGGCTTCAAATTATGCGCTTGTGCTTGAACCACAGTGGTTCGGACCAATCAGTGTCCTTCTTTTCGGAACTACTGGCAGCTACGAGCATGGTTCAGGTGTGAAGACAGCGAGAAGACGGCAAGTTATGAAAGTTACAAACAATTTCAAAGGACGACTTCCCAAATGGCTCTGTGTAACAAACCATCTGGCGGGTCAGGTTACTACTCTTTCCCATAGCTAGAAATCAGTGAGAGGACGCTCAAATGTGATGTCACCTGGATGTACTATATCTGGGGCTGCTTAATAAACAATGAATGTGGCGCTGCCTTTGTGGGCCCAAACATTTTTTGTGTGAGCCTTTACACCCAAACAAGGTTTAAATTCTTGTTCAGACTTCTTAGTAATACAGGAATATACATTTTATGTTAGAACTCAATATTTTATGGCTCCACAAAGTCAATTTGAGAGTTCTCTCTCTCTCTCTAATTGCTAGCTTTAAAAGGAGCCATAAAACATGTGTCCTGAGGCACAAGAATAACATGTATATATTGTACATGTCGTTTTTGGACCTTTTATTAAAGGTCCCATATTATGAACATAATTTGGGTTTCTGATGGGCACACTAACACACAAACTGAAATAAGACAACCTAGTCAGATTGTTCTTGGCTGCCTAGGTCAGAAAACATGTGATTCAACAAGCCATTCAGATTCACATTGAGTAAGTCACATTGGTTGATATATGCCATCAGGTGCAAAGTTCATTGCAAGCTCAAAATAATGCCAATTTGTGTAATCCAAGAAGCCTGTTGAGCCTTATAAAGATGCTAAGAAAAGTTAAGGCGTGGGGGTGGTCTGGTGGTGTAACCCACAGCCAGTGTGTCTGTCCCTGTCAAAGAATTCAGACATTTAAGGAGACATTTGCTCCAGGCGCGCTGCAAATGGCTGACCCTGTGCTCTGACCCTGCAAATGGCTGACCCTGTGTGCCCCATTTAAATGCCCCCCCATTCCCAAAAATATACTTTAATTATTTTCAATATGACCTTGCATTATCAATGGGCTGCACAGAACTAATCTCGGGTATTGATGTCTTTTATGGTATTATGTATTATATAAGGGAGAAATCTCACCTCATTCATATATATACTTGCGGAGAATTCTCCTCTATCAGCTTATGATTTGCATGGTTTGGCACAGTCCTCATCGCCATATCCATGTTACCAGCAACCTCTATGCCACTGCTTTCATATTAGGGCCAACCTTTCCCATCCTCTCCAAATTGCACCCGCTTGTAAAGGAAACACAATGCTGTGCAACAGTCACTTGTGGTATTTAATTACCCATCTTGAGCAAACTGAAATAATACCCCTCAATAAACAGAAAACAGACTTCTACTCAATGTCAACTCCTCTCCAAAATGTTTATTACTTGCGTGTACGTGTGTGTACACACTGAACAATGGTACACTTTGAATCACGTGCTTTGATTGGACAATGACATGAAAGAGACAATAGGGAATCACAAGCACAACACCAACCAACCAACAAAACACACAACCCAGAACAATTCATGTGGTAAAAGGAAGCCATACATCAAATTCAGTCACTTTGTAAGGATGTGGCAGGAAAGGAGAATCCACAGTTGCAACAGTAGATGCCATAAGCATTAGAAGGTGCAGTGAAACCTTGGTGAGTGCTTGACATTTACATGCCTCAGTAATAATGTGAAAGCACTGGGAACTATCAAGCAGATTATCCTTAAAGGGGAACACCACCCAAATTGAGAATGGCCCAGGGAAGTTAAATCAATATTATCAAAAAAATATTTTCAAACATGGGGTGCTCTCTCCCAAAGCCAGAAACCAAAGAAGTAAGACTCAAATGTGTGATGTGATCAGATATTAAAGGAACATATTATGTATCTTTATAATTTTGTTACATTTTTTTTTTAACAAAGAAACTAGTCTAAATCTAATTTTAATTCTTTATTTTCCAGCACCTCTTTCTTTCCTTGTATCGAACACACCATATTTGGTGGGTGTGGCACACACCAAAGTTTTTATTAATTATTCCCCTCCCTTCCTGGCTACCCCACACCCAGGAGTGAAAAACTTTTACAAACTGGACAGTACAGGTAAGCAGTGTTCCTGGCTCCAAAAAGCACAGCTAATTGATTAATTAAAGCCAATTCATTGCTTGTGTCCCCTGTGACATCACAGATGAACAGCTTGTCTAAACTTGTTAATCTGAAGACTTCAATCCCTGGTCTTGGATGGAGTATCTATGTAATTTTTCCCCAGGACCTAAATAACATTTCAGACAGCCAAATCCATACAAACACTAGGCAAATGCCATTTGCATGTCCCCTGCATAGTCTGGAGCTGCTCCACAGACAATGAATGGGGGACTGATTTTGTGGACCCACAGAATGTTTGTTTGTGTTTTATACCCACCTGAGTTTTATTCTCAAGCAGTGTTTTCAGTTCTAAAACAGGAAATGTACCCGTATACACAGAACATCCCCCCTGCGTGTTGTGTTACATTTACCACCTTTCCCAATTCACTGTCTATGGCGCAGCTCCAGACTTAATACCTGATGATGACATCACAAATGTGACTTTTAGCACTCTAGTTTTTGGATTTAGGAGAGTGTTGTTGATGTTCACCATTTATTTTGGAGTTTTTGACAGTGGTTCTCAACCAGGAGTCCGGGGACCCCAGGGGTCCTTGAGGGGGTACCAGGGGGTCCCTAGAAGAATGAGGTATAAATATTATAAGTTTACATTTTACTATTTTATTCACTAGCTAGAAGTTAGCTCAATGAGAGAATATATGAGTGACTATTCTAATCATAGGTTTCACTTCCTCCTCTGTTATTTCTCTACCTACAGTATAGACAGTTATGGAATCTTGGACTACATCACATCTGACAACACATATCTTCTCAGATGGGGGTCCCTGAGACTAGGTTTCATCAAATGAGGGTTCACGGCCTAATGCGTATCAACTTGGAGGCCCTTGACATGAAAGATATTGAGAACCACTGTGTTAGACCATAGGAATAACATAAGAATTTTTAAATTGGGTGGTATTCCCCCGTTCATGCTTAGGATAGTTCTTCTCCCGCTATGTGGCAAAAGTCAGATCTTGAAGAGAAAAAGAAAATTCTTTAGATTTATGGCACCCCACTATGGATGCCAATGTAGCCATGACTTGAGCATGACTTTCAATATTGGCTGTATATTCCACCTGAGGGTGATAAAGGCGAATGTTCTATATTGGTAATTTCTCTGAGCATACCGAATTGTCATTATGTTCACATGGATATTACATTATATAGCATCATACATCACACAGTACATTGAATATGCCATGGAAAAGACAATTAAGACTTTGAGTGCTACTGTAACTGGACCATGAAGTGTGGTATTAGTGTTAAATAAAATAAAAAAGTATAAAGTAAAAGTATAGGAATGATTTAGATAGATGTGTCCAGAATTCAATGACTTGTAACATGTATACAGCAGTTAATTTATAAATTACACACACAATTTCACAAAGATACTACTGACCCCAGAGACCCCACTGCAGCTCCAAATCCTGGTGTCCCATTCCCACCCCTTCAGTTGAGTCCATAACAGTGCAGTTTGATTGACATGCAAGACCAAGCCCATAACTGGCGCAGAGCAGACTTTGGGAGATAGAGCTGCCAGGCCCAGTCACACACACTTTAAGACTTCACTTGCTGCTTCTTTTTCTGGAATTTCCTGAACTGTGATTGGATGGCCACAGCGGCCTTCTCCGTCTCTGGGGCACCCATGTCAATGTCAAAGTCCTGTTGTAGGACGTCCTTCTTCTCATCTGGAGAGAGAGAGAGCGAGAGAGAGGGGGATGCAATAAGAGACCATGGAGGATATGTTGATATCACCTAAGTGGGAGTAGACACCTGACTCAAAAATGTTGTTCAATTTCCTATCCATGTGATTTTATAAACATTGATGATGAACGACAAAGGCCTTGTTTCACTAAGGGTTTGCACTGTAGAGCATGTGTGCTATACCAACTTTCAGAAACTAAAATAATACATTGATGCTAATCTGAAGAGTTACTTTATCATGGCATTGTTATGGTATACTTCAGTGGATTCATCTTAAAGATACAATGTGCAGAGTGCGTTTGCAACTGGTGTTCAAGTGGGGCTATTTGGGTGTGCTGTACTTTTTGTATTTGTGTGTTTGCACCACATTTTCATACAACTGAAGTCTATGATGTAGTTTCGCGGGGAAGAGCTTCAGTATTCACATGACTTCCTTACACGCCCTCCCTTGAGTCGAGCCTCCTATCAGCTTACGTTCATTCATGTCTACAGCCAATCACATTCTTACCTTTCTCCCATCCTCCAATTGTATTGCTCCTCCCGCCATTAAAGTGGTGTTTTGACAGCGATCAGTATCTCAGCTTTCATCTCGCATCCCACCACCACCCCATTCTCCTCCCTAAAATCATAGGGTAACCTACTCTTTTCAAAATGAAAGGGGGTGGTGTCAGCACCAACTACGTCTCGACAACCTAGGCATGTCACTCGCCTGGGTCCACAACCACAGGTTGCCACACACCTTGGTCCATGACCACAGGTCGCCATGCGCACCATGGTCCACGACCACGGATTGACACCACCCTCTGGGTGTGTCAGCACTACATGGACCTCAACGGCCTCAGGCCAGCACTACCCTCAGGGTGCGCCAGCCAACATGGGCCGTGATGGCCTCAGGCTGCTGCCACCCTCAGGGTGGATCAGCCAACATAGGCCTCAACGGCCTTGGGCTAATGTCACCCTGCCGCATACAAGCCAAATTAGCCTTCATATTCTTATCTCGTAAACCCATCATCATCCTCTCATGCTGTCAGTTGATAACCTGAAGCTCAAACTCATGAATATCTTAGTAAATAAGATGGAAACTTCCCTATAGCTCAAGAAACTGAGGAGCAAAGAATATTGCAATTCAGGGCAATGGCCTTGAAATGACCAAGGCTGTCATGTCCATTTGTCAATCATGATCCATTTCATTTGCATGTATTTATAATGATATTATCATAATTCATTATGCCAAGGGGACATTATTAGCTGCGACCAGCAGCTCTATTGCATGCTTGCTTGTCAGTCAGTCAGTCGGTCGGTTGGTCCACAAAAATGTCCCCACCCTCTAGCGGCCACAGTTTTCGCCCTAGGCGGCTGAAATTTGGCATGAGTCTCAGCAGAGTTCCTTTTTCATCTGTGACAGTTTGCCCCACCCCCTATAATTTAGCCACACACCCCTTTAGTAACATATGAACTTGTGGGAGGCATCATTGGACCCAGTTGCGAGTAGTTTTTCATTGGTGTAGGTTAGCCTCGCCCCCGTTCATAACTTGTTAACCATTTGTTGTAGACACTTCTGGGAGGTATCATTAGACTCGGCAGAGAGCTCCGCTGTAAAGATGCTCTTACAATTCTGTTGAACTCAATGCTACTTTGAAAGCAGCTACATGAATTACATGCTTGTTTTTAGCTGTGACCAACAGCTCTATAGCTCGCTCTGTTGGTTGGTTGGTCAGTCGGTCAGCCCACAAAAGTGTCCCCACCCTCTAGTGGCCGCAATTTACACCCTAGCAGGCTGAAATTTGGCATGGAGGTCAAGTGCACGTGCGTGAAGGTGTGTGTGTGTGATACGGTCGCAGCTATTGCAGATTTGCACTTGTTAAAAGGCTCTTGATAGAAGAGGTTTAATAGAGGTGGTCACATGAGTTTAGTTTCTCCTGATTTTCTGATTTGTTCTCTCAACAGAGATGAACCTTGCACATTAGATCTGCTGTTGTTGTCTCGTGCTGAAGGACTAGATAATGATGGCATAATGATATTTTCACAAGTCCTGTGACTGACAGAAAGATAGACTACCAATCAAGCTAAATCAAAAGTGTACTTCTGAATTACCCAAAGTACCTATAGTGTTTCAACCAGAGGAAAGTTAAACCAGCTTTTTCAATTACACTATGGGAGCCACCAAAGTCACTGGAAATTCATTCAAACCATAATTTATGAGGAAGCCCTTTTCCACAATCCTCTTCATTCATGTCATATTCATGTCATCCCCATTAATACTCATATCAGTTGCATGTAATGAGAATTGGGACATGCCACATTGAGAGAAGATCACAATGCCTGGGCCTTTAGGTGACACCACTACAAACGTGCAAATTCTGCCGATCTTAGCTCAGCACACGCACACAGCCCAGTAACACAGTATGTGCAGTTCTGACTGAGTTGTCAGAACTGTTGTTTGGAAAGTAGTAGTTTTACATTAAGCATTTTTCCCGTTTCTTTTTAAAATTTCAAGATTTATATTTCTGCAACAATGATTACCATGAATTAAAAATGTATCTTAATATATATGTATAAAACGAATATGTGTCTTTTCTCGTAACAGGTCTTTTTGAGGTTACATCTCTCCATTTAGCAAATTTATAGGAGAGTACAGCCTCTATGATTTAAATTTCAGCTGTACACTGGTGTGATTAGAATTTTGAGAACTTAAAGGACCATACTAGTCTAATTTTGACTTCTTGCCATTACCGGAGATTGCCCGTTTTTAAATAATTTTGTGTTTGTAGGTGTATATGGTGTGTGTGTTAGCTGATCTCTGCTTACCTTACTAAACGTCATTTAGAAAAGGGGTTTGAGACTTGAAAGTTGTTTGAAAGTTGCTAGGCATTTACTTTCGCTAACACTACACTACTACAAGCCCCGCATGTCAAAATGCCACATTCACTTGTTATTAACTTCCGGGTGCTCCCGGGTGATGCGCAAATTTGAATGGCTTGTAAAAGGTGCCGTGGTTTTCACAAGGGTGAATTATCTATGATTTTCACGTTTCATGGAGTATATTTCCACCCCTTGCACACTCATTATTTTCCCTTAAAATGTTGAATAAATAATATAATATTAATTGTTTATTAATATACAAAAATGTGTTGAAGATTTTTCCCACGGTGCACAGGATTGCCACCGTGGGCTATACGTGGCAAATTGTGGTCACTCACTACCTCATGGATGTTCTGTAAGGGACATTTATTCGAACGCATATGCAGATCATGTATATGCTTCTAGTAAATTGCTGCTTTTGTAATTGAATGTTGGTTTTATATGGGATCTCTTGTACTTTTTATTTTACTTCATTTTTCTTTCCCTCATGTAACGTGTCTTTGAGTACTATGAAAAGCGCTATACAAATACATTTTATTATTATTATTATTATTATTATCATTATTATTATTATCTCCCTAAATCATCCTTGAATGGCATTACCCCACTTTCAATTGCAAGATATTTAACATAAAAGCTGCCCCCAGCAGCTAAAAAGCACTCTGGTCTGCACATCGGGATGTGCACGGATCCGCGCATTGCCAGAGGCAGCTTCAGTTCAGCTCATCACGGACGATTAACCTCTTCAACTTTTCCATTGTTATTTGTGTATGTCAGTGATGAAGATGAGAATCTACTCATGTATCTTCAACTGTAGAGCAAGTTTATTTCCTGTTAACATGCATACCTTTACGTATTTCCCAGTTTGTGCTTGTCAAACGAATTGATGAGCCATGATTTGCGCTAGCTTAAATTGCGAGTGAACTGTCGTTTATGTTAACAACCTCGGTTCTCTGAATACTACCTGTACTAAGTGGGGTTGTCTTGTGATTGTGCTCTAGGGATTGGAGGTGTCCCAGTAAAGAAACCTCTACTTTGGAGTGATATTTAGCCCCTTTCCCGGTAAGCTAGTGTTTGGTATCAACAGATTCCTTGCAATCTCAAGATTTATATGACATCAATTGCTTTGCACTAGCTTAAAAACTGGAGCACGGTACGGCCTTCAAAAGACTGTGATGGCGCAAGGTCAGGATGATATATGGGCTGCTAGTATTAGCTAGTAAACCAAACAACTTTCACATTCCACAACTGGCTGCACCTCCACATAATGTTAGTTGCGCTGTGGGTCTGGACAGTTTTGTGCTTGTTTAATTATTTCACTTCACGGCATCTGTGCAGCCATGTTTATTCACTGTGTCCAAGGAAACAACGATGAACACAGCCATAAAGACATGGTTTCCTTGTGCAGAAAAGATAGTCTGTTTACTTTTCTGATCACTATACAGTATCACTGCATAATTCATAAATGTTCAGACAAGCTTTGCAATTCAAAGTTATTACCACATATTCTCTCTAAGTAATTTGGTCATGGAGGTCAGTTTTTGTTATAGTAATAAGGCACTTGGGGCAGAGCTGTTTTGGAGGCTGTGTGAAGTACAGGCGTGAGTGTGTGGTATGGTCCTTTAACATTCTAATGTTGACGTCACAAAGGAAAGGAAAAGGAAAGTATTTTATTTTCCAAGTGCATACTCATGCTAGGAATGTATTCTCTGCATTTAACCCATCCTAACTATTTTAGGAGCAGTGGGCAGCTGCAGTGCAGTGCCCGGGGACCAACTTCAGTTCTAATTCCAGTGCCTTGGTCAAGGACAATGGCAGAATTATGTACCAAGCATGCATGTCTTCTTATTTACAAAATTGGGACCCATGAACGTTAAACAGTTTGCTGGGCCCCCTTTCAATTAAAACCATGCTTGCATGGGCACATATTCCAACTGAAATTAGTGACATGATGCAATTAATCTACACACTAACCAGGGGCTCTCAAGACCTTTGGTGGTCCGGGGCCCCTGGGATTTGCCCAGTATGCCCAGTCGGTAATCCAGGCATGGTTGTGGGATATGTGTGAGATTATGAGCATAATTAATTACCTTTATTTTTTTAGTGGAGTGTTCCTTTAAATACCGAGTACTTCTGCAAAAGGGAAGGATTACCAATATCTCAAATGCATAGTTAATGATTTAACTAATGCTAATCATATTATGATGCTAATGATTTAAATGCATAGTTAATAATAAACAAAATGTTGAAGGAACAAAGCACAGAAACAGTTAACTTTCACCGAATATGACGGTTCAATCTACTCTTATTGTTTAAATATGAGAGGTGAACACACCAAAATTGATCTGTGGTGTGTGGGGGGTCTCAACAGCTGAGGAGAAGCAATAAAGCATGTCCGTTTTTATCCTCGTGCGTCTACTGCGTACTTAATGCAACACAAACACCATACTTGACATGCAATACACCGTGCATTATGGTGCCCATTTGCCATGTGTGAAATTGTGCATAATTCTAAGATAAAATGTGACTTGTCCAAATGATCAACATACATTTAGATGGAGCATGTTGACCTTGAAGTCCTGGATGGAATCATTAGCAAGAAAAACAAATGCAGTTTTCATTAATGCAGGAGCCAATGCAATTCATTCTCAAACTGTGCACCGAATTTCCCCACGGGATAATAAAGTATTTCAATTAAATTAAATTCAATTATCTTACTGCCATTAGCTTAAACAGTAGCACAGAGATATTAAGTTCAACCATTCAAGAGGTTGAAGTCACCTTTGGAAGTAGGACTGGGCGATAGGTCCAAAATATCATATCATGATATTTTTCTTAGTTTTGACGATATAACGGTATTTGAAGGTATTTTGGTTTCCAGTACAAATTACAATGTTATATGACACATTTTAATATCATTACCATGTAACACAGTTGTGCTATTCAATTCAAAATTGTTTTTTTAATACTGCTGCAAGGAATTCTTTTTTGACTGACTTAAAAATATACAGTATGTATTTATTTATTTTTTACAATATGGTATACTAAAAATCCATACTTTTACACCCTTCCCTGACTGGAGGGGGATATTTCTTAATGTTCCTAATGTTTCTTATTGCTCCTAATCTGACAGACGGCCTCATCTGATCCTCCCAAGCTGTCCAATCAAGAGGCTGAAGAATCACTTGACATCCTCTAAATCTCTCTCTCTCTCTCTCTCTCTCTCGCTCTCTGTCTCTCTCTCTCATGCACATACAGACAGACACACATCAAGCTAACACTTGCACGTGTGCAGGTGAGTATGAACAAACATACCCACAGACACCCTCCCCTCAATGCACGCACACAGAACTCTCCATAATCATACCTGCTTTACAGCGTCAATTCCCTCTACACGCCTGGTAATAGTATTGTTAGCTTTATAAACCAAACCCATCACATGTCAGGTAATGAATTACGTTGGCTCACAAATGAATCAGTTCACTAGAATGGATGAATTCATTTGCACAGAGGGTTCATGAAAGGTCACATTCAAATGGGTTCCTATGAGATTTATGCTGCTGAGGACAATGATCGATGAAGACTCAGTCTAGAGGAATCTGGGGGGCAAAAGCACTTAATGGTGTCTTGCAAACCCAAGCAGTGACTTTAACAGTTGACCCTCGCCCCCCATATTACACTCTGAATGTAAAGCAATTGAATGTTACATACCAGACTGAGCCATTCTTAAAATAACAAACAGTAAGTGAATATTACATTATGAGACACAGGTACAAGTTAAGAGATACCTATCCACTTGTATTAATCAAGCCAGCCTGGAATCCCATTTTCACTGCTTCCATAGGCCACCATTCCTATCACCTCTTAAAGTGAAGGCATTGAAATATGATCTCTATGGACATATTATGCTATTCAATCCACAAAGGGGGAAGGTGAAAATAGACTCAGAAAATGGGCAAAATGTCAAATAAACGTAATTCACGCCTCAATCAAATTCAATTAAGCAGCCTAAGAGCCCCATTCTCTGCTGGGTATTTCCCCAAGGCCTGAGCCTGAACCACAATACACCTTTTATCATGTGGGTGGATGAGACAGAAATCCATTTCAACATGGGGACTCAACAGCATTACCACCAGCTGCAGAGAGGGAAGAGGTGATACATGGTCTCCAGATTCACGGAAGGTGCCATTTCATGTGCCGAACGGGTCTGTGAAGCCATTTGGCTCTTCGGCTGAAATTAACCCACTGCATGTTTTGTGTGTTGAGAGGGTTGGATTCAGGGACCCATGAGATTGCATTAATTGATTATATGGGATATTGTACGAAAAGCCACCGTGGAATCTAATTTTGTCAAAAAGAGCTAAAAGAATTATCTTTTATATGTCTGAAAAGAGGCAACCTTGTGATACTGTAAAAGGGTCTGTAATATTGTAACAAAATGTCAGATATGTTAAAAAAACTCAAGACTAAGAGATAAAGGTCAAAATAAATCACACAATATCAGCTGCATTGAAGTAAAGAAAAGGTGTATTACTTAAACTGAGATTAATTTGAAATAGGCCTTCCAATGAATTTGTTCCCACAAATTCCCATTTAGGTGAGAAGACAGATTTCTAACTCTTCTAACTCTCTTAACTACAAAGTACTGCAAGCCTAATTTTGCTATTTATAACTTTATTCATAAATAAACATTTTAATTACATTATTGCGCCAACAATACTATGGTCCAGTTTGGTGATTGGTCTTTCTGTGCAAGCTTGAATGTAGACAGGGTGCTTGAATGTAGAAAAATCATTGTGGCGCATTCATTCTCTCATAAAAAGAGAGATGAAGTCAACACACATCGTCAGCATCTGCATTTTGCTGTGATATACATTTCTAGATTATGCAGCTATCTTGGTTTTTTGAGTAGCAGCTAATATAAAGCAGAATCAGCACTGTTAATACGTGGATTCTGCTTTATAGGGCCATGTTCTTTTTTGGCAGTCTTGACTTTGAAGTAGCCAAACAGTTAATGAATAACGTATGCTGCTTTCATTAATGAAGTACATGTTGAAGCCACTGTTGCTGATATGGAGGCTGATCGTAGTTTTGTAGTGTTGCATCAGAAATAATAGATACTCAAAGTCTGTTTGTTAGTCAGTGTTGGGGTTGAAGTAGATGTTGAATTCGTACTGCACTGTAGCAACAGTATAGCTGATACTTGGGGGGTCTTATGGGGTCCAGGTTTGTTTGGCCATTTTGAGGTTGAAGTTGATATGCAAATTTGACGATGATACTAATGATGAAGATGTTCTGAAGGTAAATCAACAGTGCCTAGCAAGTAGCATGAGAATAAGTAGCTAAGAAAATAGTGACGATAAAAATAAATAAATATAAATAACAGCTAGATAACAAAAAAGCCTACCAAAATTTTTTCCAAACTCAAGAGGGTCAAGTTGAAGTAGAGGAGCAAGGCAGGGAAGAGGTGTTGGTAAGGTACACCTTGAAGAATGGGTATGACTATACAACAGTAGTTCTATGGCTTGTTTGTACATTATAAAAAGCTTCAGAGAAAATTGGATATTAGTTATCCATACCACATAGAGGAGCATTTCACACTTAACTGACTTTATGAATGAAAATATACTGTACCTTGTCCTGCAGCTGGTATGCTTTTGCCAGTCATGGCTCCAGATCCTTGTCTCTATAAAGGAAAATAAAGAGGAAAGAGAGAGACAGAAAGACACTCAACAGGCGATGCATATTCAAACAATAATCATCAAATTCTTTACAGTTAAATTAACTGCCTCTCTTTGCCTAGATCCTGGAAGATGTGAGCATCTTCAGCTGGACACATGCTGTATTGTCAATTCTGTAAATCGCAAGTACTCGTATCCATCTGTGACCAAAGCAAATCAAGTACCCAACCAACCAACCAACCAACCAACCAACCAACTAACTAACTAACTAACTAACTAACTAACTAACTAAACCAGCAAACATGATGCATGGAGCAGCTCTCCTCTAGAGGTGCTCCTCTTCTCCTCTGCAGCAAGCACCCAACAAGTGCCATGCTGTGTATTCAATAGCAAACATGACTGACACTGTTCCTAAAACAGAGGGTTCAGCTAGACACTATAAATGTATGCCCCATCCAAGGAATGTCCTATGAAGTCAACTGCAGCCAAAACCTTGTCATTGATGTCATGCGACATCTAGGGCTTCAGCTGTGTATGGCTGGAGGGTCTGCATGAGAAGTGCTGATCTATTATCCATGATTCTCCAGCAGTGACACGCTAACTCTGCCTGCTGTAACAACTCTGTGACTGTTCTCCCTTGACAGGTTATTGCAGAACTGCTCAGAAGAGAATGGCTTTCAAAGGCAGAGTCACAATATGTTCAAGAATGATTGTTGAAGTTGCTTTTTTTTCTTTTACTTTTCTTTTTTTTTGTAGTAGAATTTCCTAAACATAATTTTGTGCTAAAGTTTTACATGGATGACCATTCTTTCAAATGTACATCTTCTAGATTCTTCTTTATTTTCAGTACAGTACATACATATGCAACCACAATTCACATAATTTTTGCATGGGTTTTGAATTAGAGAACATTGTAATTTACAGATGCAGCTGGGCTGCAGAGAACTCTTCTTTGTATCAAGCCTTCTCCATCTTACATAGCCCAACCTGAATTATTAATCCTGTGCTTTTCAAAGCATCTCAAACACCAAAGCACAGTTTTGATGCCGGCAAGTTAAGCTGAAATAAAACCAACCAAGAGAAAACCAACATTTTCCTCCATTAACAGTGCCAGTGGAAGAGGAAAACTTGTTTGGCAGCTTGGCCATCTGTTTCTCTGTTTGCATGGTGAAATCAAAAGGAGCCTGTGCCGCTGGGACTCCTGGCACCATGTTGGGTCTCATCTGCCTATATTGTGCCCTGGTGCACAGCGGGACAGGAATGGTGCCATGCAGGGATGGTGCCATGGCTGACACCTCCACCCACCAGAATAGAAACAAACAACAACAGACCTTTGACAGTGGAGCAACAGTCATCATGGTTGAATGATTTTCATTGTGAAGTTGTAATGATTTCTCACGGCATCATTAATCAGATGACTGTGTTCCTAATTATCAAAATCACAGGAGGCTGCAATATTTGTTGAAGGTGAAAGGTGTGTTAAAATATAATTCTAAATTAAGTACTGCGGTGCTGCAGAGATGTCCCGGCCTACAAATCATATTCTATAGACATCTCTGTTTGGTAAATATCACTGCAAAAATGAGAATAATGACACAAGAATTATCATTCCCTCTAATATAGTGAATCATATCGCAATTGCAATATATATATATATCAGTCAAAATAATCACAATTCAATATTTCTTTCAAAATTGTTCAGCCCTCGTCAGTATCACTGTTTATTCCTTTCTTTGTCATTCCTCTACTTCCCTTCACTTCTGCTCTCTCAATTGGTCACTTCCCTCATCCTTTCTTCTCCCTCTCTCTCCTCCCCTTCCCTCTCTTCTGCTCCTGTAACACTGAGCACCCCTATTCTAGGCAGATGGACCATGACTTTAGACCCATAAGAGATAGGACAGTAGCTAATCCAAGTTCAAAGAGACAGCATAGAATACTCTTCAATGTTAGGTGACATCTCAGCCATGACATAAACCAGCATAGGCTAGCTACCATTCCACATATCCACGAACACCATTGCTCTACACTCTACACCAGAATTGCTGACTTTGATGGTGATGAGCTCCCAGGCTCTGGAACTCTCTCCTCCAAGACATAAGAGACTCTCTCTCA
>OMKL01154530.1:3694-14256 GCA_900302295.1 Parasudis fraserbrunneri | reverse complement strand
ATTGGTTGGTTCCAAACAGCAGCAGCAGGTAGGCTCTGACAACCTGTGTAGTAGGCCTCGCCTTCTTGCGTTCAACAGGTGTAACGCTAACGATATCTATTTCAATGGACAATAACAACAACAAAAATGAAGTCAAATAAAATACTTGTCATTGCCAGATTTGAAAAACTATTTGAGCATTCAGGGCCTTGGCCTGCTGTTAGTGCGCCGTTTCATCCAAATCAGCCCTATAGTTTGCGAGCTTAGCTGACAATACACACACAAACACACACACACACACACATACACACACACACACACACACACACACACACACAAAAGCGACTGAATGCATAACCTCCGCCTGTGGTTAGTTAGTTTAGCAGCACACGTCAATCTCATCACGTGATTGAAAATAAAAAACGCTATTCCTCAAGAGATTACGCAAAATTTCAAATTAATATAGACAACCATTAGAAAGAAGAAATAATATCCCCCAGCGACTTTTGCCGCAACCATGCAATATGTTTTATATACTTATTGTGCTTCGAGCGCCCTCTGCTGGCAAAATTAGAACTGGTCCTCTTCCTTTAATAAAGCATCTTTGACTGTATGACAGTATGTACGATCGTTAGCTAAGCAGGCTAGCTGTCACAGCCAGTGAGTTAGCAAGCTGAATGATATGGCTGGATAACAGCTGACTACTGTCACTGTGGTTGGTGAAGCCAGCAACACACCCAATACATTACATAGGAAATATCCCCAAATATCTAACGTTAACCTACCTGTTCAATTGCCAATTGCACCTCAGGAGTAAGATGCAAAATAGCCTCCAAATCCTCAGCAAGTTCCAATTCTTCCTCCTCCATCATTGTCAAAACAAAACCCTCCGGCATACCACTTCCTGGTGAGGAGGCTTCTGGGATACTTCAAGTACTTGATAATGTACACACCGTGACATAAAACTGCATTACATTGATTTTGTTTCTTGCCATCAAGCTAAAATTATTTAGCTCTTATCAGTAATTAGCTTTGATTTTTATGAAAATTCCGAAATTGTTGCTAACACAAACCGCAAAAATAACTACAAAATGATCTGACGTAGCTTCATGGTTCAAATGTCATACGTGTGTGAAAGGTCACAAGAACACACCCACAACATACTTGTGCCGCGTGTTTTGTTTTTACTCCCAGGGTAGGCTGTTTATAAACATTCTTAACTTCGTTGTTAGTGATTTGATAGCTTATTTTTTACGTTGCATCTACTATGTGGTCTGGCCAGCCTCTGTAATGAAAGAGAAGATGCACTGTAAAACAAAAAAGGGGGCTAAATAACGTTAACTGTACTGTCGGATGATGAACTAGCAAGCTATGTTTGGTTAGCTGCCCTGTTGTTACTTCGTTGCTTTCTGGTTTCTTTACTTTCGCCATTTCATTGTGGCCGGAGGAAATGAAGACATCGAATACCAATACGATGGACATGTTCGAAAAAGGCAAAGTCTTGAAAATATGTGCCCCAATGGTACGATATTCAAAGTAAGTTCAATCACCTGGAGACTCGTCTTACATTAACTCTAAATTTACTACTACGCAAATTGATAATAGGCGACTTGCACACCAATGAGGTTTTATTTTAAACATAGTTGAGAGTTGCCCAGTACAACGAGTCTTGCGCCTTTGGGCACTGAGCAGCTCAACTCTCTAGCATTTGAGCACACAATAGAAATACAGCTGAATCTCATCATTAAGTGTATTATTCCCATGTTCTAGCACTGATCAGTCTGACCTCAGATCTGTATGAGCATTTACTTGTCTCCCATAACCAGGAGAAGATGGTAGCATTAAAGGACCAGCATGCATGGCTCTAAAAGCTCTGCAAGCTCTAAAAGGGGTTTAAGATGCTATCCTGACCATTGAATAAAGCTGGCATTGATTCAAAGGGAATATATTTTAACCATCCCTTTGTTTTTGTTCTCCCATTTATTTCAATATTCAAGGCAGCCAGGCTACAAAGGCAACAGGAGCTTGTGCGCTTTGGCTGCGTCCTAGAGCGCACACAAACAGTTGCTATTAACGACCATCTGATGGATGTCTGTACCTTTTAGGCTATGGATAATTGTTTTGATGTCTGGCTGCATGGTCTCAGCAGTGCTTGAATGTAACCCTATAACGCAGTCCACACTGCAGACAGAACTTGTCTGTCTGATCACATTGCCTCAATATTAACACGGTGCAAGGGGATATTGTACTCAACTCACGGTTTGTGTCTGTATCTGTGTGTCTGCACCAGCCATAGTTCCTACAGTTCTGATCCAACTGGGATAAGAATTTGCACATATGTTGACGGGAGACTGGTATAATAAATGGATAAATCTAGTGATCTATGCACAAAAACGATTATTTTTTTCCTGTGAATCTCTTAGTTACAACAAGATTGTGTAAGCTAAGCAGTGTTGTGTTTAGAGGTGAAATAGTGACAGTGTTCACTATTTGGCAAGATGACTGGTCAGGCCAGAAATCACATCACTTTCTCACTACACTGTTCTACAAGGTCACTGTCAATCGCCAGGGAAGGAGAGCATCCAAACCAGTCAATTTTTTTGTACTTGCTTTAAAAGTGATATACAAATGCTCAGGTGCACCGTTATGGTTTCTAAACGGAGATGTCCCAGGGACAGCAGCACTTCCCGGCTTTGCCTGCTCACACGTGGGTGTAGGCATCTCTTGAGTGCCCCTCTAGTGAAAGGAGCAGTGTGTATTATTTAGTGGCATCTGCCGGAGAGGTTGCAGATGGCAACCAACTGCTCTAATTCTCGTTGGAATACTATGGCATAGAGTCAGGTAATCACGAGTATGTAATACTAATAGTGTATTCTGTCTGTTGTTTTGACCATTGGTTTCCTAAAGTTGTAATTTCTAGGTGCGCAACTACTAACAAAATGTAGATATGAAGGGCTCATTTTAAGCTAACGAAAGGACAATGATTCTTAAGTTATACACTAATGAAAACATAATTATGAATATTATATTACATTTCTGTCAATAGATCCCCCTAAGTAATACACACTGGTCCTTTAACTATTTTTTGCATTTTTACATATCGAATTCAGTTTAAAAAAATAAGGTGATAGATAGATTTTTTAGTTAGTAAGGAAATTCTGAGGTTTTTGGCATGTTGGCAAAAAATGCCCACTGTGAAAGAATCTGTGTTTGGTCATGTCGCCACATATTGTGGTTATAAGTGATCATGGCATGCCTCCTGTCCAAGCACAAGACATGCTTGGAAATGAAGGTTGTATAATGTAGGTTTGCCTGCTATTCATTGATGTGTGTCTGTTAAAAAAAACATCTCCTCAGGTTGGCATTCAGGTCCTTGGTGAGGAAATATGACTGTGACATTTGCTTCACTCCAATGATAGTCGCTGCTGACTTCATGCGATCGGTCAAAGCCCGGGACAGTGAATTCACCACCAGTGAAAGTGAGTACATAAAGTGTCACTCTGTATTTGAATAGCGACACACCAAATTCTGGACACATCTGTTTGGCTGCCAATATGTGCATGGATGCAGGCACCATAGCTCAGGCCAGCGGTCGGCAACCTGTGTTTTTGGAGCATGAAGCTCTTTGACCTGCCCCCTGTGGCTCTGAGGCAATTTTAGCATGAACAAAATGATTACTCATCTCTTTCTTTCACCAGAAATGTTTGCCTTCATAATAGTGTGAGCCTATTCAGGCTTCCCCCTTTAATGTAGCGGAGCTCTGGAACTGGCTGTGCACGCAACCACAAACTATCCAAAGCAGGGCAAATAATTTGCCAGAGGAGGGTGACTTTCTTTAACCAGAAATTTGTGACTTGTTTTTCTATCATTAAGATATGACCCTGGGCTGAAATTAGAGACTAGAATGCTGTCTCTTTGTTAATGCAACCTGGAATTAATGGTTATAAATAATCCTTTGTTGATAAAAATCTGTTTGATCTGTGAACAGTTTTTGTCACCCCTCTGCACCATAGGCAGCAAAAGAAACTGCATTATCTGCTAAATCTGTCTATTTCAGTTAGATTTGTAAGTAGGCTTTCATAACAGAATGAGAACGATATAGCTTTGTTTTTCTTTCCTGTCCTCACCATATGTTGTGCTGCCTAATATGTTTTGGTGAAATAAGTGGACTGTTTCACTTTTTTAAATGCAGCATAGAATGAATGAAGAGGCCTATTAGTAAACCATCTTTTTCATCTGTAAATTCATAAGTAACGTTTTCGTAAAAGCCTCTACAGATGACCACTGGCAAAATTGCTTTGCGCTGGCTGAGCCATTGTTCTCCTACGGGGAGAGCGGTGGCGCCCAACTAGGCGGCAGTGCCACCCTTGGCGTGGCGCACTGCTCCAAATTGCCACAGAGCGCTGCGCTCAAAGTTAAAATGATTTCAACTTTGACCTCGGTTGCCGCTGACCTTACAAAGCGCTGCCAATGAGAATACAGCTTTATGTGATGTAAAGCAAACGCAACTTCCAAACTTTTTGGATCACGTTAGGAGAAGGTGGAGAAATTAACCATCTCTTTGTTTTTGGAGTAAAAAAGCTGACCATGATCTTTGCAGGACTTTCTTCTTTTTTTGTTGAAATTTTTAAATTCATATCATCTGAAGGCCGCTTAAATTGCGGCTCCCAAAGTAGACTTTTTTATTTGTATAAATGGCTCCTACTCTCAAAAAAAGGTTGCAGACCCTTGGCTTAGGCGTATATCTTAACATCTTGATTGTGATCTTAATATTGGACAAATGGAAAGTCAGAGAGTGTTCTCTCTTTCTCACTACTCACTGTGATCAGTACAAAGTTATTTTAGCCAATGTATAGTTTGTTGAGTGCAGTTATCAGTAAAAAATGCATCTCTCTGAAAATGATGTTGTTTTCCCCAAAATGAGAACCAAATTGAGGGTGAAAATGACATTGATCTGAGAGGATGTAACAACATAATATACAAGCAATAGTTGATCTGTAGCCTGCATGCCTCGCCTGTGTTAAGGTCATTATCATAAACCTTTTTGTTGCTGTTGGCAGCTAACGTGTCCGGAAGCCTTAAAACTAATTTCTGCACGATTTCACAGCCGGGTTTTTCTTTTTCCTTGCGCACCCCCGTTTTCCATGAAAGATTCTGCGATCGTGACATTGTGCTTGATGGTAAATGTTCCATGTAAACTCACAGTTAAAGTAAGAATACGTCATTGAAAATGTCTTATCTCTGCTTGCAGCCGATCGGCCCCTGATAGTGCAGTTCGCCTCCAGCGATGCCCAGATGCTAGCCGATGCAGCCTGTGTGGTGGCACCTTTCTCAGATGGAGTGGACCTCAACTGTGGCTGTCCCCAGAGGTGAGACCAGTGACAGTTGATCATTTTTGGCCCTCGGCTCCAAATCCTTTGTTTCCTTTACAGATTCTAGAATTGTTAAGATACGTGCAAAGTCAGTGATCTTTTCCTATCCGATTTCTCCATTGACTTCCATAGGACATGGAAAAGTCACTGACATTGCACTCAGAAGTCAAGTACATATCCCATACTGTGTTTGTATTCTGATGGAGAGTCCACTGTATGCCTAAAATCCCATTCAAATGTAGTGAGAGGCACTGGTCTCTGCTTTGTTAGCAGGAGAGAATGCATATTAAATATGACAACTTTATTTAGGTTTATGTTAATGTTTACCTGATATGAATGTAAACATCCTCAAATTAAAGCTGAAAGTCTGCACTTTAACCTCATAGTCACTGGTCCATTTCAAATCGAATGTGCTGGAGTATAAAGAGCCAAAACAACAACAAATGTTTCGCTGGACTCATACTTACGGACCGCACTTTATACAGCAGTAGATCTGAAAGTGGGGTCTGGGGACCCTTAGGCAGGTTCCAGGGGGTCCCCAGCAAAATGTGGAATAGTTAAATTTCACAAACATTTTATTCACTAGAAGTTGGCACACTGAGAAAATGTATAAGAATGACAATGTTTCACTCTCTCCTCTGTCATCTCCACACCTACAGTATAGACAGTGGGATAACTCGTATCTAACAATAGATATCTTCTCAGGCGGAGGTCCCTAGGACAGAATATGTTGAGGTGGGGGTCCATGGCCTGTTGCATATCTATCTGGGGGTCCTTAACAGGAAAAACTTTGAGAACCACTGGTTCTATAGTGCTGTATATTACCAATGGTTGTCAATGGCCCAGCGAAGGAGAAGGAAGCCGACACAGGAGGTCAGGAAGACTGAAAGCTGCAGTGTAGAGAAACTGGTTACAAACATCATCAACATGAACAAAGGTTTTACAGCAACGAATACAAACTTAATTGACCTGCTCTCTATTGTTAAGCATTGTATCAAGAGTTCAGTCGATGAACTAATAGAGCAGTGATTCAGTATCGTTCATCATCTTTCAATGGGATTATTTCATAACGAAATTATGATTTGTGATATTGTGGTGACATTACATAATTCTATTATCTAACAGCTAGATTAATGATAACAAGCTCATATTGACTCTAGGTTCTCATAAGATCAAGCCAGATCTTTGAAACTATAGAATTTTGGTTTTATATCTCACACTTGACATTATGAATGCAGGTCAATGCAATGGACATAAATCAGATTATTTTAACATTTAATTTTGCATAGGCCTGTATGAGCAGGTTGTGATAAGCTAACAAAGATAGATAGATAGATAGATAGTTACTTTATTAATCCCCTTGGGGAAATATACAAACATTACTGACATAGAAAATATTCCTCATGATTGTGATATTCCAGTCCTAAACTAGAACATTTTTCTATTTTATTTATATGTTATTTAAGTAGTGACAGTGCATGTTAATGAACATTTAACAATAAATGTAAATATGCCTAATTGTAGCCAAAGGCTAATTTACACCAGGAGTCCCTTGAGCAGGTTGGTGTTACAATAAAAAACAGCCATGAATATACATGAGTCCAACATAAACATACAACAATATACACAAGGAGTCCCTCAGGCAGGTTGGTGTTACAATGAAAACAACCATAAATATACACAATGTGCAACACAAACACAACAATACAGAAGATCAAGAAATGAGGCAGAAGAAAAGAGAAACTGAGATACAGCTCAGGACAGAAGGCATAACCAGACAGCCAGAAGTTGGATCAAGGGTGATCACATGTCTGGTTTGCTTTAAGCCGTCCCTTCAGATGATTTTTAAAGAAGTGATAGGTGGGACATTCCCTTACTGCAAGTGGTAGAATATTCCAGAATATACTACCTTTAACAGATTTTTTTTAGCACATTTTATCCAAATGAGGTGCGTCTGTAAGGCACCTCACAGCCCCCTCTAGTGGTGGCCCTGGTGGTAGGGCCTCTGTCAACTCTCTGCTTCATGAATTATTTGAATGGCAGTGGAGCGAGGCCATGCAAGACCTTATATATAAGGCACGCAATTTTGAAATTCGTTTAATTCTCAAAACTTTCTCGAGAATGCTACAATGATGTGATGTGAGGGGGTTTTTTTTGGCAAAAAATGTTAAGGCTTTTTTGAAAAGCGATTCTATTGGTGTAAGAGTAGTTATGCCTGTCAGTGACCAGTTGGTGAGACAATACTCGATGTGAAAAAATCATGGAGTGAAGGAACAATTCAGTTAAGGACGTCCTGATTTGCCTGAAATTATACAAATTAAATTTAACAATATTTGCCACCTTTTTCACATGACTTTTGACGGTTAAATTGGAATCTAATATAACCCCAAGGTACGTTTACAACATCAAGCTCCTCCCCTCTTAGGAATACATTAGAGTGTGTCACCTCTGTTGATTGTTTAGAATAGTTTACCGAATTTCCCCACGGGATAATAAAGTATTTCAATTCAATTCAATTCAATTTAGAAAACATCATTCATACAGTATTTTTTGGTGTTCAGTAAAAGACATGATTTAGTGGCCTTGCTTGGCTTGCCTATTGTTTTATCTGCCGCTTGAATCAGTCGTTGTGTTTTCAGGTGGGCCATGTCAGAGGGGTATGGCGCGTGCCTTATCAACAAGCCCGAGCTGGTGAAAGATATGGTCAGACAAGTCAGAAACCAAGTGGGTAACCCTAACTACACGGCCTCCATTAAAATAAGGTAAATGGGTGGAATAAATTGCTGGGATATTTCACGTGTTCATTTGAATGTATCAGTGATGTTATCAGTCAAAAATTCCATATTGTTTGTGTCAGCTGTGGGAAGGTTTTCATGCCCCTATGACTCCCATTGATTTAGCATTTAGCGGTGGCTCCATTTTGCTAATGTAGTGTGGTGATTAACAGAGAACCAAGCACTGCATTCCAGTTTCAGCTGGTTCTTAGACTACTCTCAGGACAAACCAACGATCTGAATATGGGGTTGGTTGCTTTAGCAAGGGGACTAATATTATTGTATATACTAATCTATTGTCTTCATGGCTTGCTTTTCATAAAACACTTAGAATTCACAAGGACCTGGTGCGGACAGTGGACCTGTGCCAGAAGGCCGAGGCGGCCGGCGTGTCGTGGATCACAGTTCACGGCCGCACAGCTGAAGAACGCCACCAGCCAGTCCATTACGACGCCATAAAAACCATCAAAGACAGCGTATCGGTCCCTGTCATAGCCAACGGTGACATCAAATACCTCCGCGATGTAGAGTCCATCCACCAGCTAACTGGTGTTGACGGTAAGTTAGTTTAGAAACAATTCATATGATGGAAATTGAAACGTTGGATCCTTGGTGCAGTTGGACCTGTGTTTATCCTTGGTCCAGGCTACTTGCTGTGTGACTAAGCGCCTTCCCGCCTCATCTCGTGGATCCAACTCAAAGCTCTGTGGTGTTGGATATAGTGACCTCCATACGTTCCGATTTTAGGAATTTAGCAGACAATCTTATCAAAGGCTAGAAGGTGTAAAGTAGGCTACTTCAACAAAGTATACAGTACATTTTATTTAGTTTAGGGATGCACCGATATATCACCAAACAATCGGTATCTGTCTGATTTTGTGACTGCTCAGCCTCTAAGTTATTGATTGCTTTAAGCAACTCATATGTTGTCTGCTGTTGTCTCCACTGCAAAACACACCCAAAAAAATACATATACATGGAAAACAGCCACAATTATGATCTGAAGACAAGGATCGGGATAGCAATACATTTTGAGCGTGCTGCTTTTTTTTCTTTCCTTTTTTTTCTGGTCCAGTTAACTGAAATGTTTTCAATAGAATATTCTAATATTGATATGCCATCCCTACGAAAAGCACCTACATGACCTGCGCATGTGTCCTACAAAGTGTCCCTCAGAATGTCCCTCCTCAAACGAACATGTGTGAGTGAGTGAGTGAGTGAGTGACCAGTCTCACGGTGGCAGTCCTGTGCGCCATGGGAAAACAAGGACACTCAGAGACATAGACCTGGGGAGTGAGGTTCCACCGGTGATTTTCCCTACATTGTAGCCACCCACTGAAGATCAAAACTATAAGTATTACAGCCAAACCATATTGTGTAGTTCATAATCTTTGATGGAGGTATAGATTATTTCATCCTTATACTGGCACAACCAATAAAGGTAAATGTTTTTACTTAATCTTTGAGAAAAACATTTTTTTATCGTAATCTTTACTCATTTCCATGGTAACTACTACAGTACCCATAAGTCTCGCCAATCTTCGACCAATCACAAGAGCACAACTGCTTGGAGGTTTGTATCCCTTGTCATTCTCATTAGTTATTCACCGCCATCTTTGTTTTTAGTAAAGCCAACAAAAAATTTACAGAACATGAAAACTAAGGCATTTAAAAACGGACAAGTCAGGTAATCATAACCATGTATAATTCCAATAGTGTATTCTGTCTGTTTTTGACTATTTTAGGTTTGTAACATTGTCCTCTCAGCTCTGCAGCATTCGCTCGAGACTGGTCTTCAAATGGCGAGGTGTTGTGGGTACTGTAGTAGTTACCATGGAAACGAGTAAAGATTCAGTTGCATTAGGTACACAGTCTTGTACCATGACTTTTTTCTTGTTTTTCTCAATGTAAAAAAAACTCCTGTCAAATGTCAGACCAATTGAATAAGCGGAACCATAAAAACCCGCTACCCTGAGACACTGCTATAGTTAAAGACCATAAGCGGAAAATTTTTCTGGAACCAGGCAGGTCTTAAAACTATCACGTGACTCCCCAGGTCTATAGATGCAAAGCACTTTACAGAAAGCACATTTCCTGTGAGCCACCATTGGGGGCAGAGTGGCTAACCATGAGTGAGTGAGTTACTGAGTTATTGAATGGGTGAGTTAGTGACATTGCCAGTCATAGAGATGCTGCTTCGCCCACAATGAGCAAGTACTAAGAAAAGGAAAAGAACCAAACAAAAACTATTAAAAGAATTTAAAAAAATCTTACTTGCAGTTTTAAAGCCCCAATCAGTGAATTCTTTTTGGCCATATCGGTGTGGGGAATGTTCATATACATTCTTGAGGAGTTTGATCTGTGGAATTAACGCTGCTAACCTTTTACAGCCACAGAATAGCAAATACAATAAAAAAAAAAAAAATAAAAAAAAAAA
>OMKL01154529.1:0-20077 GCA_900302295.1 Parasudis fraserbrunneri | reverse complement strand
CGATACCGTAAGCCACAACTTCTTGCTCACTAGACTTGAAAGCCTCGGTATTGGAGGCATTGCACTCAGCTGGCTCCGGTCCTACCTCACCAACAGATCACACTTAATTTCCCTACACAACCACTCCTCTGTCACAAGGTGTTCCCCAAGGTTCTGTACTCGGCCCACTCCTTTTCATCATCTATATCCTCCCTCTTGGTCAGATTCTCTGCCATTTCAACCTGGACTTCCACTGCTATGCTGATGACACTCAGATATGCCTCAGCACCAAATACCCCTACAACCCACCCCTCTCTCACATTGACTCTTGCCTGTCTGCAATAAAGGTCTGGATGCAACAAAACTCAACAGTGATTAAAAAAAAAACTCCTCCTCATCTGCTCCAAGTCCACCCTCAGCAGAATCAACGACCCCACACTCACCACTGATGGCAACACTGTCTCCCCTTCCTCCCAGGCACACAATCTTGGCATGATCCTCGACCCCCATATTCACCAAATTGTCAAATCCTCCTTCTACCACCTTCACAATATTGAAAAGATCCGGCTCTCTCTCGCACACCCTGCTGCTGAAACAGTGATCCACGCCTTAATTTCCTCCCGTCTGGACTACTGCAACTCACTCCTCTATAGCATCAGCGCCAGCTCCATCAACAAGCTTCAAATGGTCCACAATGCATCCGCCAGACTCCTAACCCACACCAAATCCTGGCACCACATCACCCCAGTCCTAAAAGACCTCCATTGGCTTCCTGTCTCCCACGGGATCAACTACACAATCCTGGTCCTCACCTACAAAGCCCTTAACCAACTGGCCTCCCCATATCTCACAGACCTCCTCTCCCATTACCAACCCTCTCGGTCCCTCAGATCTATGTCAGCCTGCCTTCTCTCCACCCCCCAAGTCTAACCTTTGCAGTTTTGGGGACAGAGCCTTCTCCAGGGCAGCTCTCAGGCTCTGGAACTCTCTCCCCCAAGACATTAGAGACTCAGAGTCTCTCTCAATTTTCAATCCTGCCTCAAGACTCATCTATTCTCTGCTGCCTTCTCTTAGCCTCCCATCCATCCTTGTGTGTTTGTGTTACCCTTGTCTATTGTTTGTCACTACCACCGTCCCTTAGTGTAAACCAACTTTGAGTTCTAGAGAAGTGCTATGTAAATCTCATTTAGCATTATTATTATTACGAGCAGACAGCATCTATCTATCAGCTATGAGACATGTACTGCGCATGTGAGTTGGTCCAGATCAGCTGCAAGACACGCACTGCGCATGTGAGTTGGTCCAGAGGACTGCGATTGTTTACAATACTCTGGCCAGGCTCCTCACACAAAAAAGCGTATGCACTGGATGAGCAACTTACGTTAAAATGAATGAGCGGCCATATAGCCATCCTTCCTCCAGTTCTGTACCTCCCTGGTACAAATGCATCCAATGATAATGTTTGGAAATGACTTCTTGTAATGTTAAAGGATAACTTCTTTCTTTCTTACCTTGATATGAGATCATATAGCCTATCAGACCGTTGTTCAATATGCTTTTCCCAAAGAGATATTAGCCATTGTGTGCCAATCCATCACTCCCATGGGCTTCCAGAGTATCTGAAAATGTAAGTTAAACACCTTGTGGATACTCAAAACTCACTACATTGAATGAAAATGACATGCTAACCTGCACTGATGACCTGTAAAGTTGCTTCATTGGTCCATAAAACATTCTCCCAGCCACCTCTTCCTCGTCGTCTTGTGCTAGATAGAATATCGAACCAAAACCGATTTGTGTGGGTCCATTGAAAAAATAATTGTTTGATTGTTTCAGTTTCTGAAGAACAGTAACAAGCAATACAAGGATCCAATTCAAATAAAATATTTTGCACGGAAAATCAGAATGCTGGTATGATTTTCAAGTTTCTTTGGCCGTAGGAGAAATAGTGCACGGAAAATCAACATGGACACACAGTGTCATAGATGAGTGGTTCTCAAATGTTTTCATGTCAAGGACCCCCCAAGTTGATACATAGTAGGCCATGGGCCCCCCATTTCATAAGGTTTTGTCTCAGGGACCCCCATCTTAGAGGATATTTGTTGTTCAGTTGAGAATTCCATAACTGTCTGTAGGTGTGGAGATAACAGAGGAGAGCCATTCATTCATACCTTTTTTCATTGTGCAAGATTTGTAGTAAATACATTATTTGTGAAATTAAAATTCCCCATTTTGATAAGGACCCCTTGGAACACCCCCAAGGACCCCCATTGATTTAAATGGTCTTACACAAAGTGCCATGCCTGTGAGCAGCCACTAGGTGCAGAGTGGATACGTTTGAGTGAATTACTATATGAATGAGTGAGTGAGTGAGTGAGTCAGTTATATTTTCAGTCATAGAGGTGGTTGGATTTAAAGGAATTTTAGACACTTCATTATTGCCCCAATTTATATTTTCCCCAGATTTCCCTAGATCTTTATCTCGTTATATCAAGGTATTTTTTCTCGTTATAATGGAATCTTTTTCTCATCATAATGAGATCTTTATCTCGATATATCGAGATCTTTTCTCATTATTACGTGATCTTTTTCTCTTTATCAGTCCCTCCAACCTTATCAAAAAATTTTGGGTGAATATGGTAGGCTACCATTGTGGTTGAGACAAACATTCTTTAGTGATTCAAATTCCAAGGTTCTTATACCCTCATTATAATAATCCCTGACTAATTGCCATAAGTGCACTACACTTAATAAGCAGTGTGTCTGTGTGTGCATGTTTTCTTTTTTCAAATTCACATAAAAACAATGGTTTGTTGTTTTTGTCACCTTTGAAGAAGTAATATGCTACACAAGACATTCGTCAACTATGCTGTTATTAGATTCAAGGACCTTTACCTGTTACTTTTACTGATTCAAATGATTATTATAAACTATAGCAGACTAAGTATTAGCAGAGACACTATATAATATCTCTTGAAAGAGACTTTGGTATTTGTGCCATTTGGATCTTAAAGGGGCACGCCACCCAAATTAAGAATTACAAGTGTCATTTCCATGGCCTAGGAAAGTTCAGTTAATATTTGTGAACATGAGCTGCTCTCTCCCAAAGCCAGAAACCAGAGATGTAAAACTCAAACTTGTGATATCATCCGGTTTAAAGTCTGGAACTGCTCCACTGACAATGAATAGGAGACCGATTTTGTGGACCCTCGGAATGTTTTTTGTTTGTTTTTGTACCCAAATTAGCTTTATTCTGTATTCGTATTCTCAGTTCTGAAACAGAAAATGTATCTTCACAGAACACTCCCCTGGTGCTCTCAGTGTCATCTAACATATTTCCCAATTAATTGTCTGTGGAGCAGCTCCATACTTTTTGGATAAGGGAGAGAGTTGTTTGTTTTCACTAATATTTTTAGACAGTCCGTCTAAATGAATAACATGTATGAATTCTTAAATTGGGTGTAGTTCCCCTTTAAGGTATATCTCCGCCCTGCCTTGCCTATGCAAGTCGTGTGGACTGTGGAATGCACACATGCTAATCGGAACCCCTGTGGAATCTTGACAGCGTCTTCTTTTCCAGGGGGAGGATTTTGAATTCAGAACCGACCATGGCTACCAGTGAATGCAGCCCCTTCAGCAGTCGTGGAAATCGTCTCAGTAACTCTAACCAACAAAAGTCTATAATTGCTTCACCAGAGAAAGTACGTGAACTTCTAAATGAAGGTGTACTATCACCCGACAGCGAATCAAATAGGTATGAATTTTGCAGAACAAACGCATGCTATTTGTTTGATCAACAAAGAAGCGAGCATAACTTCACGTTAGCCTGCTGCCTATGTGTAACGTTAGCTAGCTAGCCCCGCTAAGTTACCCGCCTGCAGTCTACTACTAGAGGATCACGTTTCCGGATAGATGTTGTATCGCAAACAATGCTCAGCGATTTTTGCTTGCACCTTTTTCTAGTTATGTTCTGTGCCTTCCGTACTGTATCGAAGTTTAGCTTACTTTGTGCGTGTGGGTTTTGTAAACATTATAGCTAGCGTGGTGTGCCCGTTATGTAATCACCCTGCGCCGTAAAATAAAGATGGGTGCCCAATGTTGTTACGTTGAAAAGAAAACAATGCATTTCACAAAATTTCTATCCCATTCTTTATGTAATTGTGTTACCAATCGCGTCCATTTTGTGATTCGATCGTTTTGTGAGTTTTGTTTGCATGGACCGGACCCTGAATGTACGGTACATATTCCGGTCCGATGTGCATCAGCACTGGCAGTCCCACTTTGGCTAGGGGGTTATTTTGTTATCCAAATGGGATATTTCTCTATTCGAACCTTAACACATTATATTAACCCTAATACTGTTATAATAAAATATTCGAATATATATTCAATATTCTAAACATAAGACCCCTAACCCTGATTGCCCTTTCAACATTAAAAGTTGATGGGCCCTCCTGCCTACGTACAGGAGATGTACACATAGCCTACCATGAGATGCAAGACTTCAAAAGGCAGTCTATCAAATCTATTAAAGTACACAAACTCACTACTGATGTATGTTGTTTTCCTTATGAATTTCAGTTTGCAGGGGAAGTTGAAAGTCGTGGAACCAAACTTCATCACTCAAGCACCGTGCGAAGCAGGCAATAAAGAAGCTTTCTTCTGCAGAGTTGAATCCTATTCAATATCCTTTCCACATTTTGACACAACATGGGACATAGATGCATTCTGAATAATGGGACTGCATATAACCCTGAATGTAGCTTGGCCGTTTGCAACAGTAATTTGTCAAAACAACTTGAATTATGGTGTCTCAATTATTGCTTATGACATGAATAGTTTGTCTCTCTTCATCGGAAACCCTAGCAGGGCTGGCTGCCACTGATCTTTATTGTTTATTGTGTGTTTGTGTTATCGTATTGTGGTTTTTTTTGGTTATCATATCGTGAATCATAATACACAATTTTGTTGTGTTGTAAATTATTGGTAAAAGAAAGTAGCATAAATATTGAACGATATTTCTAACAATTATTTCTGAAATATTTAAGAATGTCAATTGAAAATAAGTTTCATTTTGATACTGTATCACACTTATCACACTTTCCCATGATAATCATGCAGTCCAATATGATGGACATTAATCTGCATGATCAAATAAAGCAATTAACCCCAAGAGGAAGGGGTAAATGGGTGGATAGTCGGATCCCGGGGCGCAGCCGAGGGATTTAGACTTACAACCGGGAGTAAATCCACCTATTTACCCCTTCCTCAAGGGGTTAATTGCTTTTCTACAACAGTTAGACTACTAGATAGTGACACATTGATACATTACAGAAAAATGCGGTCCTAAGCGGGATAGATCGTGTGATTTACCCCATAAAATGGAGGTCACGTGACGCTTACTAGCCAATCAGAATCATGGATCCAGACCCTGCTTATTTTAACGTTGTAGAACGTGATTTTCCATACCTAGGTAGATATTGCAATACAGTTATCGAAAAAAGTCTTACTGAATATTGTGATCCTGCCCCCATATCGCCCAGCCCGAAACCCTAGTAATAATGAATCCTATTTTTGTTTGGGGTACAATTGTCCTTAGCATGAGCACTGTTTGCGATGGGCAGGCAAGCCTTCCACACTCTCCCCCCTGAGGTGTGCCAGCTACGGTTGGGTCAGTGTGGGCTGTGATATGCTCAAGTGTTCCAGCTGCCAGGCTTTCCTTTGTGCATCACTAAAACCAACCTTGGACTTTGAAAAATGTGAGTACGATTTTGACCGGCATTCAAGACCAATATCAAAGCCAGGGTGAACTTTATATTGGCAGAGTATGTTGTTCCTTGTCTGCCAAGTGGTTAAGGTCAACAATTTCTGTCTTTTCCATAGATGAATCCCGCATTGCAGAGATTTCGAGGCAGCTGCAGACGCAGCATGAGAAGTTTTGTCCTTGGCCTGACTTCCCGTGCCCAGGTAAGAGCAACAGCTTCCTTTAGCATACCAAAGGACGCAAAGCTAAAACAGACCTTTAACACGATCAAGGACATGGCATCTTAAAAGTCGACCGCATCAGATCGATGCAGTGTAGTTGTGTATGGCTGTTTATTTACAGTCCTTACAGGTGAAGATTATAAGTGGGTTTGTGTTATTTCAGAGCGTTTCTGGGTGGTCCCGTCCGCTGAGCCCTCGGCACTGCTCGGTGCCTTCCTGCAACGTTTCCAGAGCGCCTGTCTCCTCGAGCAGCAGCTGCCTGCGATGAAGCTGGAGCAGCTCAAGTCCATGGTGAGGCGTAGCAGCCATGTCGCGAATCTGTCGTTTACTGTCATTTTGGGTTGAATCTCAAGTCTTCCCTCAATCCATCTGAAAACTTGTCAGAGAGTATTCCATGTCAATATTGCAGAATAGATTAAATAGAAAGCATCCAGAACGTTGTGAAAAGGCTTCTGAGATGAGTTCCCAAAAACAGGAGCTTTGTGTATGAATGGATGCATCTTTACTCTCAGACAGGAATTGTGTTTTCTACAGTGCGTGTGTGATAAGCAATAGTTGTTTTCTTGCAGTCTTTGACCGAGGATGTTATCAGTGTTCTACTGCAGTTGATTGAGGAAGAGCAGAAGAAACAGGGTGGAACTCCGACCTCTGAACCCTTGGCCGTGCAGGTGGCTGCCTGCATCGTTTCCCTCTGTGGCTGGGCTGCTAGGTGAGATGCAGCTTCCCTTTTATGTAATGTTTTGCTAATAACATGATTTTCTTTCGTTTTTATGTGATGTCGGATCACTTTCATTTGGGAAATGACATAAAGGGAGGTGGAGGAAGCGGGTGAGGAAAAGGTTCAAGCATTTTACAAACTTGGTTCTTGGGTTAGAGGACTTGGACAGTCTACCACCTTCTCCTCCTGACTCTGTAGAAAATTTACTGGAGCGTGGCATTGGGGCAAACATCTTTGTGCTCATTAGTGCCCTTGAAATGTGTAAATCAAAAGCAGAAGATGGGAGAAGAGGGTTGTCACTTTCTGAACTTGTTCAGCTTCCAGTACATCAACAGGGCCTTCTTCTTTTCCACCAAGACCCCCCTACTAATGACATTTTTATGAACATGCCTTCAAAAATTAGTGAATGAGGGCCCGTGGTCTAACTAATCAATGTCCCCTCTCCTTCACAGTCCAGCTCTTCATGCCATGAACTTGCCTATCCTCACCTGCTCCTTCTGCATGCGCAAAGTAGGCCTGTGGAACTTCCATCAGATGGAGGGTACAGCGGTGGAGGGAGACACCTTCCTTAATACTCTCAGCCCCTCCACCCAAACACCGGGTCCTGCTTCAGCAGCCACTCAGGAGGGCCAAGGGGACCGGTCAGCATCTGCCTCACCCTCCCCTTCCCCAATGCCTTGCCGCATGAAGCTGAGAAGCCAGGACACCACCCGTCTTGATCAGGTAAGCTTTGGGCAATGGCAAGGGCTTAATTTCTGCTTGTCCCGCCTCCCTGAGTAAATGTTGCTATGTCTGATAGTGTCTCCATTACTATCCACCTCACCCCTGAAATGGATTACGAGTGGATGCAGAATGGCAGCATGCGAGAGGCATGTGTTGGCGTTAGAGCAAACACACCAAGCACAGGATTTTTTGAAAATGTTTTCTGGGGTTGTTGAGAGTGAATCTCTCAGTATATTTCTGTGGAGTCCGCATCCTGCACACAGAGAAAATATCTTGATGTGGATTTTATCCCTACTCCTAGAATGTGAATGAATTACGATTTTTGGCCGGACCGGCAGGGGGCCAGCCCTACAACCACGAATGTCTGTCACTGAGTGATGAAGTTAGACAATTGGGCCGTTGGATCAGGTGACCGACGATGTCACTGAAGTTACACGAACGCAACATTTTGCTGTTGTGGATACTACCGAAACGCTGCTCTTGGATACTACCGAAATGCTGAGAACGGAATATTTTGCTTACACATTTACGAGAAATCGCAGTTGATGTTACACGGCTGTGCTTGGACATGTTGGCGATTAACTACTGTAACTTGGAAATGTTGTTGACGCAACAGGGAAGAAGCTCATAATATGATATATTGGATATGAAACGCTTTTTCTGTGGATGAACTTAAAGCATTCACTTCCCTTCTAGGCACGTCGGCTCCGCGGAATCAGTGTCGGGAGAAATGGGATGTTGACAGCTGCTGGTCAGAAAAGTAGAGGCGACGTTTTTAAAAGGAACCACGGCTTCAGAGAATGTCATTCAAGCGTTTATAGAGATGTGCCCGCCCGTCAGCTGACAAATAAAAATGTCAGAAACGGAGTCACAGGGGTAGATTTGCAAGGAATGCCAACACATTACAAGCCTAGGTAAAGCATAACGGCAGATGAACAAGTCACATAGATCATATGGGCAAGCATGCCTCTCGAATACAAGGGGAACCACACCGATTAAAAGTGAAAGGCAACGTCGGTTGTCTGCATAAATGCACATGCCAAGGCTTCCAATAACGTTGAGTTCACTCAGCTAAGGACACAACCCTCATCTACGAGCTGTTGCATGTGCAATTTATTGGATCTTTTATTTCTTCATATGAAAATCCTCAGAAATCAACAAATTAACATATTGAAATTGATTCAATTAGGTAATTTTTGTATTCAAGAAAAGACAGTATGCAGCATATATATATATGCTTATTAGTTGTTGCTGTTCGTCAGTTTTGTTGCATTTTTAATCAAGGGCTGAGAGACTGAAGGAGGGGGGCTGAGGGGGGGTGCGGTAATTCTGGCGGCCCGAGTGTTAAAGCATCCCAAATAACAATCACGCTGACAAAACACTTATTACAGAGTGAGTCTTAGAAAAACAAGGGGGCTTCTTCAACTGTTGTGCCTGTGTATGAATGAACTGCTAATGAAATGACTCAACGTGTATGAATTGTTTCTTACCTGGTTGTCTCCGTTCTCCTGCAGGGTGAGACCAGTCCCTCCCCCTTGGTGCTACGGACCCGCAGCAGGGACTCGCCCAGCCCCAGTGAGGAGCTGCCCAGCCCCCAAACCCGGGGCAAAAGAACTTCAACCCGGGGGAGAGGACAAGGAGAGGGTCAGGGTAGTGACGGGACTGTCAGCCCCCAACACACCCCTAAGCGCCCACGCCTGTCATCAGCTGGTGGCCCTGTAAGAACCTGCCAGTGGCTTCTGTTGTCACACTTCTTTGGTCACGACAGCTCTGTTTTTAATCATGATCCAATTTTTGTTTGTTTGTTTGGATGTTTACACTTGTGATGGGACACCGGTAACCGCACCCATGTGGCCGATTAACAAAAAATGTCAGTTGTGTCAATCCCACAAGTGTCAATTGATTCCATTTTTTTTCTTTTTTTCAATTTCTTTCAATCAATTTATTTAGTTTGATACATTTGTTGTTTTAAAATAAGTACAGTGCAGATCTAGAAAAAAAGAAGAGTTTTTTTTGTGTGTGTCATTTGTTAATATTAAATTGTTGTATTTTATCAGATGCAAAAAATATCCTGCTCTAAATATTGGCATCGGCCACTGAAAAACCCATATCGGTCGACCACTAGTTATATCTATATCGAACGCAGGAAGTAATTTTTCAAAATAATACCCAGCCCTAATGATATTATTTCTCAACATCTCATTTCAGGAGGGCCCAATACACCGGAATGCATTCGATCCACTCGCCCAGCACAGAGACTGGTGCCCCTGGATCACTGCGGCTAAAGAGAACATTGAGCCTGGAGCCCTCCCCTTCGTAGGCAGAGACTCCTCTCAAAGCCAGCAGGGCTGGAAGGCTGCTCTGGACCTTCTCCTGCCCATGAGGAAGAGTTCCAACACAGGAAGTAGTCCTAAACAGGCAAGTCATTAATTAGGACTGTTTTGTGTGCTTTTGTTTGTTTGTTTTTCTAGACAGTCTCTTACACAAGAAATTCCTGTTAGCAAGAATATCTGTGCAAATAATAATAAATATGCAAAGTATGATAATTAGCACTGTAAATTACAAATACTGGATTTACATACTGTAGATTTTCATGTGACAGAACAACAGTGCATTTTGCCTGATTTCAACGATAGAGGAAATGTGGCATGTCTGAAGAACAGGAGCCACGCCATCTAGAGATCCTCTCTGATTGTTACTCTGCTAGTGTTGTCAATGACCCTGCCTCATCCTCAGCAGAACTTGTGGTAGAAAGCCGATAAGGGTGTGACAATATATATCGTGACGGAATACATCGCAGTATGAAAATGTGACTATATGCATTGTTGAGACAAAAAAATGGATTGTGATATCAGCTCATCCATTACGTCTTAATTATACCTCTAATCATACCAGCAAAACTGCCCTGAGAATGTCAAATTCAGCAAAACGTTTTATATTTTATTATTATTTGGCTTATTATTATTTATATTTTATTGTAAGAGAATTAGGCTATAGTTTGTTACTATGACAGAACGTTTTGTTTACAGTTTCAAATGGAAATATAGGGAAATGGCATTGATTTGCATAATTTATGCCTTTTACATAAAAGATTATCTATTTTCAGTAATACATTTCCTTATTTCAAGGTTTGTTGAAAATATGATCATATCGAATTGTAAACCCAGTATCATGTATCGAATTGTGTCGTGAGTGTATCGTCTCACCCCTAAAAGTCAAGTTTTACATTGATCCTTTTTTTTTTTTGTCTCTAAACGTTATCTAACTATCTCTGTTTTCTCTCTCCTTCCAGGGACCCCATGACAAGTCTAAAAGAGTGTTTGCAATATTACGACAATGGCAGGTGTCCTCTCCTTCTCAGTAGATTCCTCTCTACCCAAGATGCAACACTCTCAGCTGACCTGTCCTCCTTTTTTGTGGTACAGGGTTTGTAGAAATGCTGACGGGAATGTCATATCGATGTATTTCTCCCATCCCTCAAAGTCTTGATTGCAGTCAACTGAGGTTTTTGTCAGAAGTTGGAGGAAAGGGAATCGTATATTATGTTTAGTTAAAAGGAAAAAGCTTGTCTTCTCTGTGAACAATGACATTTGTGAATGTGGTCTGTGTGGCATTAGAAAACGACTCAGTTCTGCTACATGGACGGATATTAGGATGTACGACTGTCAGGGATTATACAAACTTGGGTGGACTGATGGACACTGCTCTTAACATTGCAACAGAGCATATGGAATGGGACACAGATATTGTCCGGTTTCAGGCAAGTCTGTTGAATTGACCTATCTCAAACTCCGCCCTATTTTCTTGATCCTCCAATCGCAACTGTTGCTTTCCTCAGACAAAGCGAGTAAAGCAGCAGTTGTGATTGGCGGATCAAGGAAATGGGGCAGAGTTTGAGATGGGTCAATTCACATGAAGATCCCTCTGGTTATCCATCTATCACCCTGATCTGGAGATGTATGAAGTATGTCGGACAAGAAGTCCCTAAAAAGACTCACACTCATGAAAGAGAGCCAAATGGCTTTACACTGGAAAAAAAGTGCTTACCTTCAATGTATGTCCAGTCATTTGAGGGAAGTGTAAACATTAACTTCAATTTAACAAAAGCTGTGAGGAAGTCCTTTTTGTGTCTACTCTCTTTGACTTTTTCTTGGAGAGCCTTTTAAAAAATGTAGCTATGGAAGTTTAAAGCCTTCTGTGTACTAAATCATGTTAAAACGCAATTTTGTTATGAGTCCTTTTTAAGGGAAGAAAAAAAAAGCTTTTTCTTTTTCTGCAAATTGCATCTGCAGTGGTGGTATTTTTCTCTTTTATCATATATATCAAAGCCAGGTAGAGCAAAGGATGTGCCATAGAAATGCAAACAAGTTTTGGATTAGAATATTAATTTGTCATTTCGTTTTGCCTGCCTGCGACTTTTCTTAGCTAATGCAGTCCCTACTGTGCATGCGCTTTCACTCCTAAGAATCTCCTTGGGGGTTTTAATAAAATGCTTCTTTTGCAGTTTTTTTTTCACTCTGCTTTTTTCCCTAGCCAGAAGGCTATGCCAAATTTGAAAGATGAAAAAAGAAATTGAAATATTTCCTTAAAAGAATGTACAGGCAATCATTTCTACAAGCCTGAACAATACGCTTGGCTCAAGTTTTTAAGTGTTTTGGTTATTTCTCTCCCAGCTTACACAATGGCCTTGACTTCCCAATGGCTGCACAGTGGTTTCACGTTTGGAGGTACTTGAGGTCAGCTCATTCATTCCACAAGCAGTGGAGTGTTCCCTTTCAGCTCTCTCACTGGCAGCCATTTTGTAGCTCAATTTAAAATCAAGCAGCACCTGCACTGCTCTGCTGTTCTCAGTTTATATAGGGTTCACAGTGACACCTCAACTTAATATTCCTGAAAATAATCTTGTTTGTTGGCTCTGGAAAATAACTGGTTTTTACAGTACTGAATGTAGACCTATTAATATTGACAATTGGGAGTCAATAACAACATGGCTGTTATGAAAGCAGCTATGAGCTTGTCCTTGGAGCAATGGTGTATTTATAGCTGTGGCTGTGCTTTTGAAATCATTCTCCTGATTAGGTCCATTTTGTATCCTGGAATATTTCAGATTGCAACTGTGTGTCATTCTGTTTCTATCAGGTAGTTAACCCTTTCAGGTATACAATCTCACATGGACAATAACATTTTGACAACTTAACATTCCAATGATGATGTAACTATGGCTTCTGGCCATTGAAAGCGAGAGTTATAGAATTTCAGGAGAACATAAAAAAAAAATGAAAGGGTTAACAGAGAAAGGGATGGTGACTTGCCAGTAATGTCCACTCTCTCATGAGATTCTAAAACTATTCTAAGTGTGACAGGTTCGGTGGAGCCAAACCAGAATGTTTTGAGAGCACAGTTTGTGCCCTCCCATTCTACTGCTGCTATGGTGAGAGAAACGTTTTTTTTTTTAGTGGATTGTCAGCGGTAGCTGTTTGGGGGTCTGCCCTGCCATCCAACCTCTGTACACACCATGCATCCCGGGAGGAGAGAAGGGAAGCCAAGCAAGACCTGCATTCTGCCACCATCAGAGAGAGGACACAATTTGTGAACACCCTGCAAGAAAAACAAATGTTTTTCACGCTTTCTTTTAACCAAATGGACCACTGGAGGCTTTTATTTTCTCCCACCTGGACTCTTATGAATTGGGGCTTTGGGAGGAATATGTAATTATTTGATTGTTTTATAATATTAAGAAGGAAACAAGTGCAGGGAATCACTTTTAGGCCCACTCATCTCACTTTTAATGTTTTTCTCTTAGTGGCCTTTTAATGTGAGTAAATAAGAGATTTGGGTGGATTGGCTAGTAGAGGGCCAGAGGAAAAGACATCAAGCTTGTATATGCTGCATTAGAATATACAAGAGATGACACAAAAACACCTCATTAGAACAGTTATTGTTTTTATTACCATTGAGAAAACATGCAAACTTTAATCAAAATGTTTCAACAATTGATATAGCTAATACATATATACGTATATATGTATCTGTGTGTATAAGACTACAAAAAGTATTGCCATTGATGTTGACGTTCTGTCGCATATATATGACGACATCCGCGGAGGGATCGAAGCTTGTCAAAGCAGTGAGAGACAGGGAACAGCAGAGGTCCAACGCTAGATCAGTACAGTACTGCAGAGGGACAGAGGTTCAACCGTGGACACGTTTCGCTGTGAACATTTTTGAAAAGCAAATGTTAACTTTCGGATAGTACAGTTAGCTAGACTATCTAGCGTTTGAGGGGCTAGCTATCATTTTACTTATTGGTGTTCTACGGTGGAAGAGCAAAAATGTCGTCTCCAAGTCCGGGTAAAAGGCGAATGGATACCGATGTGGTGAAACTGTATCCTTTCAGAACATAAACAACAGTCTCAGTTGCTGTCTAGATATCTAGCTATGTGTGGAGGTAGCAAGATTTCCATTTCAGCAAATCTTATCTAATACTGCTAGCTTGTCTTAATAGTTAGCTAAGGTACCGAAGCGCAGCTAGAGCTTTCATTGTCAATGTCTGGCTTTTTGTGTAAACAAAATATGTTGCCATCAAACCTTGTTAGCTATTTCTGTCCTGCTCTGCTCTATGTAGTGCGAGCCATTAGTCGCTGATTGGGACAGTTGCTTTAGCTAACCGAATCAGTCCCGTGTATTTTCCGCATTTTCTTAAAACTATTTGGGAAATTAGCTAGCTAACGCCAGCTGTCTAGCTTGCTGTCCACAGTCAAAAATGGTTGAACTGCAACAACAACCTAGCCATCGCTATGCCATATCTCTGGGGTGTCTTTCATCTTGTTGCACCATAAATTTAACAGGTCTGACACCCATTGGGTCTAGTTAGATGGCATTTTAGTTTCTTTGTCCAGCCTGTTGTTGTCATTGGGCTTCAACATTGGCCCCTTTACACGTTGACAGAGCTTGTTTACATAACGTAAGGCTAACTGAAAATGCTGCTGCCTTTGTTCTGATACATAGTTGCAGTAATCTTACAGTAGTTGGCTAGATGTTGCGCCCCGGGGTTACATTTGTTTTGTAACATTTCTTTGGATCTGAAATTGTGTTGTTTCACCAGACACTTGAATTGTACTTTTTCAAGCAACCGAGCTAGCTATCCAGTCTGCTGTTTAATTTCAACATCAAAATGGCCACCTGATGTGTCTCTCAATGTATTTTAATGTCTGCAGGGAAAATAGGATTGGATGGTTGCTATCTTTTTAGGGCATTTTATCTGTTGTTTAATAAGTAATGAAAATGGAGAGTCATTTTTAAAAACTGGCGTTGGTTGCTAGTACAGCAAGTGTCATGAATATGTATTGTCATTTTCACTGGAATGTACTGTGCATGTATAGAGTAGCCTACACCTAGTGTGTTCCTTTTTCAAAAGTGATTGTCATAACTATTTTACTTCTATTCAAAACTAGCCTTGTTTTTGTTCTAGTTAATCCAGAACTGGCAGAGGAAGTTGTAATAAAGTCATAGGGATACATTTTCAATTCCTGTAATGTTCCAGAAGAACACTTAGAACAAGTTGTTTTGTTTTTGTCCTCGCACAGTGCAAGCCAGCTTAATGATTGGGTAGCCTGTTACTAGCCGGAAACCACCAGAGGGTGGGACTTAGAACAGCTGATGGAATGGCAGCAGCTCTTAGTCAAATATGGGGTTGGGACTGGGCTGGTCAAAACAAACCAAAAACAAGAAGCCTTTATTTCAGGCTACTCAAAAACAATTGGCCCTGAAAGGGGTAGCATACTTGTGCAAATGCTGAAAAGTTTTGATGGTTTCTTTGATTATATGAAACCCCACGCTTGAGTTATTTTGCTTTTTAAAAGTAAGCTTATTGTTAGTATTGTTTGTTCATTTAAAAAAATTTTGTTATTGAGATAATGATTGTTTAAAATTGCATCTGGCCACAAGGTGCGAAAAATGTCTACTGTATGGGCTTCTGCTAATTCTTTCTCAGCTACTACTCTTGTTATTTTGGCCTCCAGCCTAAGGCATTTGTGTTGCGGCTGCTCTTTAACAACAGTGCTTGTTTGAGCAAGTTTATGCCACCCCCCCTTCTTCCATATAGGCTGTGGCAGCCATGACAGTGTTGTGAGCCTAGCAGCACACAGACAGCACCATAGAATCGCAAAGGAGTGCAGCGTGCACACACACACACCACGGCAGTGTTGGGGTGGGACATTCAGCTGTGAGCCCCGAATGTCCCCTGAAGCTCTCTGTCTTGACAGGCGAGAGCAAGTTCACTGAATGCCACCTGCTCCATTACACACAAGGACCAGTGTGTTTAACACTGCCACGGGTGAGGGGCAAGTGTTTAAGAAAGAGAGTTGTGTAGGTGCACATGTGTGTGTGCACGTCAGGCTGTTGGTCTGAGATTTGACTGGGCTACATATGTGAACTCTCAGTTGGCTGCTTGTTGGCTTTAGCTAAGGAGGGGTCCAGGGAACTGGCCTGACCAGCAGTTCCTTCCTTCCGTGTGTGTGTGTGTGTGTGTGTGTCTCTCTCTCTCTCTGGACAAGCACTAGCAACAACCTGCTCTCTGTGCTCCCTGTCCCCACTTCTCCCCCCGGTGTAACCAAAACCAGAAACTCACACCGGCTTTTAGACGGGACCAGCTCTCCTCCTATGGGCTGACACTGAGAGCCCACACGCTTTAATTTGCTGCGGTCACAGGAGAGCTGAGAATCTGGAGCAGGGCCCAATAGGGAATTCACGAAAATGAATGTCAGAATGACCTCAGCATGTAATATCACTGGGTTTTAAGCTTGATCCTAAGGCAGTAAGAGAGATGATGACCTGCCTTTGACAGCAGTATGCAACCCCTGTATTAAATGTTGTGATGGGGTCTGGTGTCTTTGCAACATTTAATGAATGGATGAGGTACTGATAGTGTTGTATTTCACTAAGGCTGTACACAGTAGGTTCATCTGTACTGGTGTGTTACTCGTTCTTTCTTTCCATCTCACTCTCCCACTTTGAAATCTTACAGTCTGTGTGGCAAGGGAGAAGGAATGCACCTAAATCAACTTCAATTTCTGTTCAGTGGACTGGCATGAGTTTTGACCATCCACTTCTACTATAATGTTCTTGGACACGTTGCTTCAATTTGGGAACTTGATGTTCTTGGACATGACTCTCGGTTCAGAGTGCATTGGCTGCACAAGTTTTACATTCAGGTTATCCTGTGGGGCTGATGGCAGTTATTGTGTCTGTGTTCCTGCTATTATTCCCATTCATTCTTAATACACCCTATTCAAACAGTCTTGGAACAGTAAGCTTGTGGAATTTGAGGACAGGTATATTACAAAAGACGAGACCCATTGTGAATGCTAACATAAGCCTTTACGGTGTCCGTGACACACGATATGGATAGTAAGGCAGAGATTGGGACAGAAAAGAAAATATGTAGGATTGTAGACTACTGTAGGTATACTACTGTTTGAAGATTTAGAGTTAGTATATGTGAGGACTTAAGGAGAGGGAAAGGTTTAGGTTTAGGATTATTTAGTATCAGAAGGAACAGAGTAAGGCTTTGAACATTTCTCTCAAGCCCATGAACCTAGCATTGCTCAGCCTTTTGAAGCTGCACTGTTGAACCTTAGCCTACTTTGGTTGTTGCTTAGCTTATTTTTCTCATCACGCACTTGTCTTTTGAATGGCGTCGGTCCGCAGACTTACGGTGAGCATTTGTTCAGAGATGAAAGCTCATTGCGTCATAGCTCATATGAAGACATTTCTTCCTGTAAACAAAACTGTCTTTCAGTAGAGCCGGACTGGTTCTCAATCCCCGCCGGAAGGCCTTAAAAGTGATTGGATAGCAGCTCTGTGAAGCATGGCCACCGCCAGTGCAGTGTACGGGAGATGGACTGGGGGTCATTGCATGCCTCATCGGGTCCAGTCTCCCATCATAATACCTGGGGTCACCACCGACCTCATGGATTCTTTTGTTGTTCAGGTCAGCATCTTTGTGTTAGAAGGCTATGTCGTGTGCCATATGAATGTCTTCATGCAGGCCTAATGTGAGGTGGTTTCACGTGGGATCTTTGTATGGATACTGTATTTGATTATTTTTTCAAAGTTGCCTCTGATTTTATCCTTCGAGTGACTCTGTTCAGGTTGCGGCTGGGGATTGAAGGGCAGAGTCTCGCTCAGCCACAGCAGGGTGTAGGCTGAGGCTCGTAAGGTCCTCCTCCTTCCTGCTTATTAGACCGTCCAGTCCCCCCCCCCTTCATCACTCTCCTTCCAGTCCCCCCCCCCTTCATCACTCTCCACCCTCCCTGAGTGGAATACCAATCCAGGGCTTTATCTGCTGCCAGGCTGGGGTTTGGGCCCTATTGTGCCCCTACGGCCTGACATCCGGACAGCATCAGCAGCGAAGCCTTTTGTCTTCCCCGTTTACAGGAGCCCCTGTGACCTCCCATCTCACACAGTCACAGGCAGCTAATCTGGACCTAATTCTATTGTTGGATAGCTGAACAAACTAGATGTCAGTTGACTGTAGGGAAGGAACCAGTGGTTTTGCTCTGTGTATGCTACTGACTGAGAGAAGGGCTAAGTGAATAGGGGTGCGTTCAACCTGTGTGGAGAATAGGAAAGCTCTGGCCAGGTGATGTAACTGTGCAGTATAAAGCAGGGGTGCCAAACCCATGTCCCAAAATGTAACATGGGCAGTGGGTACTATAGGCATAGTGATGCCACTGGACACTGGTCATTTAGAAATGCAAAAATTAAATAACAGTACCTTTATTACAAGGTGTTTATCAATATTGTACCTTGTAATAAGCGAGTCATTTCAAAGTCACTTGTCAAATGTAATTAAACTACGTAAAGAAATAGACCAAACATAATTTCTAATCAATTTCTGGAACTCAGAGGGCCAGAAACAATGTTGTGGATGGCCCAGATTTGGCCTGCGGGCTTTACTTATACATGTCCTTGTATAAAGTAACAATGGACTCTGTTCATGGATGGGTATGTTACTAGTAACATGGTAAAAGGCCTGCTGGTGTGGGCCTAGATAAGCTACGCTGTTGGTGACCCTGAAACCCAGATATCCCCTTGTTTCAGTCATGGTCATCTTGGCTCTGTGGGTTAATATTTAATGGAAACACTGACTTAAAGGACCATACCAGTCTAACTTTGACTTTTCGCCATTAGCAGAGATTTCCTGTCTTCAACTAATTTTGTGTACATAAGAGTGTGCTGTGTATACCTAAGTGGATCTCAGCCTGGGTCTTTTAATGACACGGTGAGGTTTAGCTAATGGTGACAAAAAATGTTCAGGTAAACGTTTATTGAATAGGGACATAATGACGCTGTGGTCAAAGTGGATCACTCTGGATGGCAACCGTTGGATAGTACTGATGTTTTCTTTACTATATGATCACCCTGGGTGATTACTCATTTGACGTCGTTGATACTATCTTTACTGATGCTGTTATACCCTGTTGTTTTTGCTTACCTATTATACCTTTCTGTGATCTTCCCTGTATTGTTTATCATCACTATTACTTTATTATTATACTCTAGATTATCATCACTACTATTACTACCATGTTGTATATTAATTTGTTTCCCACTTCAACACCTATTGCACATCTGGCGTTCTAGTTGGGGGGGGGATCTCCCATTGATTTGCCCATCTAAGGTTTCTTCCCTTTTTTCTCTATTTGGTTTTTTTTTTTTTCTGTGAGTTTTTCTTATCTTCTTTGGGAGTTTAGCCAGGGGGTGTTGTATCTGTGTGGGCCTGTGAAGCCCATTGAGACATGTATTGTGATTTTGGGCTATACCAATAAATTTGACTTGACTTAACAAAACATAACCAAATACGATATCTCAAAAATAGAGCAATTTTGGGGAAAATGGTCGAAGTTTATGTGGTCCATGTGGCTGATGACAGTGACATGTACTAACACTGGTATGGTCCTTTAAGGTATCTTAGTGAACAACCAAGCTTATGTCCTGCACTAGTCGTTGCTTTTAAAGTCACTGTGGCATTCTGTAGGCTAAACTGTATTGCGTTTCTGTACTTTAGCTAAACCTAGGTCTTGTCCTTTTTCCTGTTGTTTGTTTGAATGCCCACAAGGTAACCTAGCAAATGATGCGTATGGTCCTCTTGTCAGGGGCCCCCACCCTGTTTTCCAGGAGCAAGGCGCCTGTGACAGTAGGAGATTTGAGGCCCTCGCTGTTAATCCCACGGTACTAACAGTGAAGCTTCCTGCACGCATGGCTGAGTTCTCTTGGAAAAACAGATGGACTCAAGTTCCTCTCTTTGTCTCCTGTGATTTTTTGGGTAGTGGGGGGTCTCAGCCTGCCTGTGTTGCTCACATGCACCGCTGCAATTCTCTTGACTAAATCCAAAAAACTTCAATCAGTTGACCATATATTAGAATATAGACCTGTGACATTAAATTCAGTCTTCTGAAATTCATCATCCTCGTGACCCAGCTTCTCAAAGGCTATTGGCTAGTAACCTAGACGTGGGGCAAGACTAGTGGCCTTATCAAATGAGTGTAGCTTACACTTAATCAGCCCTGTCCACACCCTATACATGACTGTATCTGATGATCCGCCTCTATGTGGCTCTCCTTTCTATCAGCTTTATACAATTAGCTGTGTGTGTGTGTGTGTGTGTGT
>OMKL01154524.1:2996-14482 GCA_900302295.1 Parasudis fraserbrunneri | reverse complement strand
AGAAAAGAGAATGAGACAGACCTAAATAAGTTGTGTCATCTGTCTGTAAATGTCTTATGAGATGTGATCTTAGAGCTAGGAGAGAAAGATGGTAATGACATATGTGATAAATATGGTGCTTTTTTATTCCTAATAGCAATGTACACAGGAGGACACACACACACACACACACACACACACACTGCTCTAAGACAAATATCAAAGTATTCCATCATACAGCAACTGTTGAGCCACAAATCATTCGGTTAGCACGCACAAACAAGCTATCTATCCTAGTCCAAGATCTGCACGTCAGCACAGACACCAGTGTAAGTTAGGCCTCTAGGTGGAGAAGCCACATGTATAACATCTATTGTCTATGCATGATATTACATACTGCAGAAATAAAGTAATCATGTGAAATTTTAGACATTTCTCTCATGGATTTTCTTTTCCTTTCAACCAAATTGTCACTTGAGATTTTATTATTGAATTAGGAAAATGACTGGAGTCAACCACAAAACACACTGAGTCCACCAAAAACAGCCTTTCCCCACTGGGTTCATTCCTGTCATGACAGAACACTCTGAACTGACTGCTGTCATTCATCCTGAAGATTCATTTTGAAGGCTCTGATTAATCGGCAGTTGCGAGGAGTTCTTCGTCCACATGTAGGCCTACAATTTAAACATAAACGCCCAGGTGAAATGCAACATTGAGACAAAACCGCCCCGTGAACACTCTCATTGCAGAAAAGCATATTCCTCAATTCCTCTTCCTCATTCAAGAACCAATTTCATAGAGATTCACTGATCTGGGAAGTTACAGTGAGTTTGTGTGCCTTCTGGAGGTACATGGAAGAGGGCCAGGCTTCTTTGCCCATTACTCTCAAGCCTCTATGACGAATACCATACGGGAAGGCAAACAAGCCTGTCCACCCTTGATAAATACTCTGGGGAGGAATCGGTGGCTGATAAAAAAAGTCACTGCCATTTACTGGCCTCTGTCCTCATGCAGAGAGCGTACAATTTGAAGGGTCTATCACCCTCTCTTCCGCTACCACGTTCACGCCTCCTGAATAGTAAAAACAGAGGAAACGGATTAGCGCTGGGATTTAGAGAGATCCGAATGTGAAGAACGTTAGCTCCGGCAATTCAATTCTGCATCGATAATATCTATGTAATGCTGCTTGCTGCTACACTCATATCGGTCAACAGTCAACACAAGCACCTGTATCTATAAATAACTCGGGGAAAATGTCAAATACAACATAACATTTAAAGCATGCTTTGGTCATATTAATTAACAAATGGCCTTCTGATTTCATTGTCTTCACACACACACACACATACACAGATGATGATGACGATGATGATGATGATGATGATGCTGCGATGTGGCTGTAACCGTGCATGTGTTCAGTTGTCAGGGCATCATGGCAGAAACACAGGATCAGACGCGTGTTTCAATACAGACTGGACCTGTGACGGGGCGTGAAGCTGATGGATCGGGGGGAGAGGATGCTGTGGTTTCAGGGCTGCAGCTTTTTAATTTGTGAAGGATCATTAGTTGGAGGAGGCTCTCTCGCTTGTAGCTCTGGGGTTGGGGGTGGGGGAGCGAAGGGATGCAGCAGAAGAGGAGGAGGAGGAACCCTCTCATCCATCTATAGCTGCTGCTGAAGCACGCACACACTCAGCCAGCAATGAGAGGGTTGTACTCATGCACTGAAATACATTCCATAACATAGTCCAATAAAATATTTTTAACTGCAAGAGAGAAGTGTGTGTGCAGTCTTCACATTTTGTTTTATTTTAATAAAACATTTTTTTTAACTCTATTCCTCATGAACCAATGACCTGCATGTTTTTGGGTGTGTGCTTTTTGTTTAATTCCTGCATTGGACACAATATCCAACAACACTGTGGACCAGTGTTTCCCCTCTTCATCGTCATCCATAGTAAGGTCATCACTCAAATTACATAAAACTATTATATTTCAGTCACAAGCAATTGTCTTCTGTGGTCTTCTCCTTACTTTTCAACACAGTTGAACATAGATGATCAAGATATGTTTGTGATAGGTGAGATGGGTGGGATTCCCCCCAGACCCTCCTAAAAAAAGGGGGTGGGGGGTCGCAAACACCGCTGTGGTGTAGCATAAGCACTACCTTTCTGTGTGAATTATGTGGCTGTTGCAATGCAGAGGAATACCAAGTCAGAAACGCTATATTCTGGATTTGTCATCTAAATCCCCTCCTACATGCGCAGCTAGGTGTGTGGGCATGAAATGTCAAGCTGGGGTCTCTAACTGCCACAGTCACTGTGTAAAGTAGATACACATAAGCAAAGAGTGAACACAGCTGATTTAGACGTGCCAAAGGGCTATTACCTTTACATTCTTCCCTCTTATTACAATATATGATTCTTTATATGATATTTTGTCATCATCACTGGCTTCATTTAATTTCAGATAGTATATAATTTCATGATTATTACGTTTTCTATTAAGCTTATTTGGTAGGCTATACAGTAATCTGACAAGTCACAGCCAGTTCTCACTAGTAATGTTGTTGTTGTTGTTGTTGTTGTTGTTGTTGTTGTTGCTGCTGTTGTTGTTGTTGTTGTTGTTGTTGTTGTTGCTGCTGGTTAAATATAGTACTCAGGGCCAATGTTTACAGTCATCTGTGATTTTGCTTTCTACCCCTCTCCATTCCACAACATACCTACTGTAAAATATACAATTCCTAGAGACTTTAAATATGCATTTTTGGCCCCTTTCCACTTTAACTGTTCTGTTTTGAAGATTAAACGCTCTGAGTCAGTAGAAGTGTTTTTTATTCTCAAGCATTGTCATTGGGTGCCTTTTGATTTCTCCCAAACCAATAAGGATCACGACCAAGTGCCGAAGGCAAACCGTTCATTGTATTGAACACATGTCTCCATTGTGATTGCTCTTGGAGATAGAATGCAATCATAGCCAGGCACTGTTCACCCATGACCAACACTGAAAATGGATCATAAATAGAAATAAATAAAAATATAACAATAAAGTAGCCTATGCTGCATGAAAACTGTGACACAGAATGACTAATATTAAAATGTAACAAGTAATTATTCATTTCTTATACATTTGGCAAGTGACAGTGAGAATCTTACTGACAACTGACATTAAAATACACTATCTTCTTCATTACTGGTGCCTTCCCTTTATCAGATATCATTGGTTTAGCTTATTAAGTTCAGTTTTTCTGCAAAGTATGGAGAATTTCAGACAAAATCTGAGGCATATTTGTGCATGACAGCACTCATTCCTATCTCCCTTTAAGTGGGAAGTCTGATGAGGCAGTTAATTGATAAGGATGTGCATGAGCCGCCTCTTGTTATTTAGTGAAAGGAAGAGCCGGTATGCACCAATGTCATGCAGCCTTGCGTCCAGCCGCCACTGTAAGGCTTGGTTATAAAACCCAGTGGGCTATTTATAGAAACATGGCGATGGGCAGGTTGGTGATTTAAAGCAGCATAGTGCAGGAACCCTTGAAGAAGATTTACTAGGGGTTGTTTCCAAAGGATTTTCTCTGCAACGAGGGAGGGGAACAGGGTTTTGCTGCGTCAGTCAAATTAGATGTAAATTGAAAATATGATGGCGAGGAATAAAGGCACTAAAGAGAACAGACGTACTGTATGGATGAGTGATAATCTTTAATGGTTTGGGCTCCCAATGCCACTTTATGTAGAGAGAGAGGGCTACACATGATGAGAGACAAATTAATTTAAAAGAGAATGATTCCTGAGTAGCTGCAGTGAGCACTCTGGTTTTATCCACCTACAGCAGCTCTACAACAGAGTACTTAGGCAACGGAGTTGCAGCTGAAATAACACTGAAATCATACGAGTTAAGAATAGGCCTAAAATTCATCTGTAAAAATCTGATATCACCATTCTGACATTGCTAATGACATAAGCTGCTCAACCACGGTCCTGCCATCACTTCAGCATGTCTACTTGTCTCAGGTGTATGTTTTTTGGAACATTTTCTCAAAATTCTATCTTAGAATTCTATCACTCTTTAGACAGCAAGTGCCCCCGCCCCCTGGTTGAAAAGCTCCTATACTTTATTATGGGGACTGTATGTTATTTTGCAATGAAAAACGTTGAATCAGCTTGAAATGTTTCTTAGCAATGATAAATCTGCTTGAAACTATGCATAAAACAAAACAAAAAAAAGTAACTTTGCATATTTCCCAGAGATACAATAGCAATTATCCAGTTTGCTTGATCTAGCTGAACAGCCCACAGCTGTTCAGCAGCAGTGATATCCCAAATAAGAAAATAATTATTTACTTGTATAAATTTCTCCATTTCACCCCTTTTGTTGTGCCGAGGAGCTGTTCAGCTAGATCAAACAAACTGGTTAACAGCTGTGCATTTCTGGGAAATACACAAAGTAAAGGTTTTTTGGTTTTATTCATATTCTGAAGCAGACTTATCAAGACCAAGAAACATTTCAAACTGATCCAATGTTTTTTTTTGTTTTTTTTTGCAAAATATCCTACAGTCTCCATAGTAAAGCAGCTTTTGAACCAGGGGGCGGGGCCAAATGGAATGTCACTTCATCATTGTCATTGTGACATCATCATTCGAAATGTTCAGTTCTCAAAAGTCTAATCTCATAAGTGAGATTGTACACCTGAAAGGATTAGCTCCTGTTCTATGACTTGTAAAATTAACAGCAGCACAGTTATGGGGTCCACTGGGCAGACCTCTATGTGGTCTACAGCTTAGGCAATCTCAAAGGATGCCTTGTAGATAAGTGCTGGATGTCATAATTATTTTTGAAATTAAAATTTATAGTATATTCAGTAATTATTCAGTCTATAACCTACTAATCCTCACAACAAAAAGCTAAATTAGTTCTCGACAGAGAGGAACAGTTCCCACTTGCTGATAATCCTCCCAAAGCCAAGTTATTATGCAAAATTCATGATTCATTAAATTGACACTCGACAATGTACACTGTTCTTTATCTTTGTTAAGACCATTTTCATGAACTTTTAGTCGCCACCTTCTCGTGTCCTTAACTTATCAAGATGAAACCTATTCCCTCTCATTAGCTTAAGCATCCAGATAATGAGCATCTAATCTAGTCATCATTAGCATAATGTCTGACACTATTACCCTGTCATTTCCAACAGCATAACCTTGTCTACCTGGCAATGCAAGAATTGAATTATCATTTGGAGAGGTTGTTTGGTGCTGTGTTATGATTACAGTAGTCTCATGAGATCAAGTCTCATTAGACCAAGAATCAGCTTGTTGATTAAAGGGATCCATTTCACATTTGCATTTTAGGCATTTAGCCGACGATCTTATCAATAGCAGTGATTCTCAACTGGTGTGTTGAGGCACAGTGCTGTTGCTTGAAGTCAGTACAGGTGTGCCTAGAGATTTTGGTCAAATGTAAAGAAAGTTATCATAATATCAAACAAAAAATATGCATTTTTTATTAAAGGGGCACCTAACCGAAAACAACAGAGATTTTTTTGCACATAAGCTGAGCTATAAACAGTTTTGCACACATTCATTGAGAATTAATGAGTCTGAATATGTCCTGAATCCTTGTGTTGTATTGTTGTGATGTGTGGACTGGATTTCAGTGGGTATAGAACAATATGCTTATTTCAGTAGGGCTGCCCCCTCATAGTCCATTAGTCGATGTTGGCGTTATTCGAACGAGACTTTGTTAGTCAATTTTTATGATTTTTATGATTTTTTTCCATGCTGAATGACTAATATCCTGAAAAATCATAATGATGATTTTACAGTAGGTATGTTGTGGAATGGAGAGGGGTAGACAGCAAAATCATAGATTATGCACTAACTGTAAACATTGGCCCCGGGTACTATATTAAAACAACAACAACAACAACAACAACAGCAACAACAACAACAACAGCAACAACAGCACTACTAGTCAGAACTGGCGGTGATGTGTCAGATTACTGTATACTGTAGCCTACCAAATAAACGTCATGGAAAACTTAATTATCGTAAAATGATATACTATCTGAAATGGAATTAAGCCAGTGATGATGACATATATGACATATGGTCACTAGATGCAGTAGATTCACTTTTTTGTGGGAATAGCGCCACCATGTGGTGAAATTACTCAAAACTTCACAGGCCTCCTTGCTTTAACATACCTGCCAACACTTCCTGGGTTGCTCCCTTTCTTTTTTAACCCTTTCTCCCGCTATGCTGCCTTTGGGTAATTTATCCCGTTAATCTCCCGTTTTTCCCCCAAAAAAGTTTTAATTGCATTGTATAGCGACAACACCTAAATCGGTCTTCATTTGGGGGAGATGTGTTACCAGATAAGTTTGAGAGACCGTCTAATCTCCTTCATACACCATGCTTAATTATTCCTGCACAACCTGGCAATCCAGGGTGAATGTAGCCTACAACTCCTCAGTGACATGCAGTCAGCCTCGGACACGTTGAAAATGGATGAGGACAAAGCACCCAAAATGAAAGAAATATTCCTGCAAATTTCTCTCATGAAGTTTGAAGCAGCAGAAATGCTCTCTTTTTTCACAGCCTAATGTTGGCAGGTATGCTATTGTAGGTGTCAATCAGACAAAGAGTTCGCAACACATGGTAAACACATCACTTCCTGTTTGCATGTGTTTTTCAGAAATTCTATTGGATCTGATCAGTCAATTATCTTAATCACAATCTTCAAATATTATTTGAAGACGTTGGTCCCTAGATGCCACATAGCAAGTTTTGTGATAATCAAGTGAACAGCCTAGTCGCAGTAGAAAAAAAAAAGTGATTTTCAAAAAATTCTAAATCCAATATGGCAGACTTCATAGGTCCTTATGGCCTTAGGTCCTTATGGTCCTTTGTTTTCCATGAGTAGCCTCTTGATATCATTTTCGTGACTGTACGACAAACAGATCAGGAGATACGCTCATTTGTAAATTTTGGCCTGATGATGACGCTAAAGGAAAGGTCATGGGGTCACCACAATCAATAGGGTTCTTCCTCTAGGGATGATGAATATGCACATCAAATTAGAAAAGATTTTAATAAAAGCTATTCAACTTATTGCATTCACAGCCAGGATCTGCAGATGTGGTGGTGGATGCGACAGCGCAGAAAATGTGTTTGTGTATGATATAATGTGTTAAGATATGTAACAGCCAGGTGAAGTTGTGCCCTTAGGGGGAAAAACCATAATAACTTACCTGCAATATATATTGTAATATCCATAAGAGCAGTACTAAGAAGAAGTACCCCACCCATTTTAAGAAGCCTGTCTGATTTGGTACAAATTGAGAGTCAATAAGCTTACACCAACCAGTGTCTGGGTTTTTTGAGTAATTAGAAGTATAACGCTAATGGAGGTCACTAGAAGAACATTAATGTGATGTCTTTTTCCTCCAGAGAAAGTGTGAGGGGGGGAAGGAAAAAAAAGAACATCTACCCGCCACTAACATTGTTAACAAGAACTCCTACTTCCAGTGTCTCAAAAACCAAAACACTGGTGCAAGTGTTTTTTGGTTGGACTGAAAAGACCCCCGGCTTATCAGATAGGCTTCTTAAAAATGTGGAGTATTCCTTCAATGTCCCAGTACAAAGTATCCATCTTCCCTACATCACTTTGCTGAAGTGAATTCCATGACTCCCACGTACACAGCATGCCCTCTCCATCCGGGGAAGAGCTTCCCTTGAAGGAGGTTGTTGTTATTTCTTTGAATGCCAGAAATTTGCATTGGGCTTATGAGGCTGCTTGGGAACATGTGGATCAAGTTAAAGAAAGGTTATTGCTGCACTAATTAGAGAATTGGTTACACATTCAACTGATATCTTCAGTTTGTAAGTTTTCACATTCACATGTCACATTCACATATCAAAGGTGAAATTTGTAATACAAATGTAAACAATGGTCGTCCAATACCACTGAAAACCAAACCATGGGAATGTAAACATTTTGACATTTTCAAATGAACTGTGTGAACTCTTGATACAAAGACACAAAGAGAGACTGTACTGTATAAGGTGTATATATACATAATGTTCTATGTATAAGGAAACCTGATTATTAAAGCGATAATGTGTAATTGTGGCACCTGCTGGCCGTGAGCGGTACTGTCTTTGTGTTTTCAACACATTTCCCCTGAGCGTCTTGACTCTGTCGCATCTGTGTGCTTTTATTTTTTGCATGTAGACCTTCTGCAGAGTGAATTCTTGTTTTTTTTGGTGGTCGAGGTGGCTGTGTATTTGTTTTTCCATTGCCGCGCAAAACACCCTGCGTTCTGTGCACAAAGAAACGATCACGTCTTGTTCGTTCAAGGCATACATCTGGTATCACGAGAAGGCTGACCAAGCTGGTCGCACCAGACCATTTGAGGCTATACCTACGAAAGTGAGTGGTGTGTTGTGGCGCCAGTGGTCGTAATTTGTTCTGTACATGCTCCAGAACATGATTAATTATTAGAAAAATTACACATTGTCGCTTTAATTATTCTTAAATTACTGCCTTTTGATGATGATGTCAAGGTTCTGTTCATATTTGTAATGTTCTCAAACAGTATCACGCATTTGAGAAAGTATTTTGAGAATAATGATTTCCGAAAGTTAGAAAGGCTTATTTGCCATTCATTATTCAAATTCCTCAAGAATATACTGTTATGTGCATACAGACAAAATGCATAGTCAGATAATAAATGACAGACTTAGTAGTCAACTATTCAAAAGCTTTGGGACTAAAGCGAAATGTACATAATCCAAAAGATATGTGCTACCTTTGATCAATTGTACAAACAAGGATAAGCTATTCTAGTATCACAGTCAATACTGACGAGAGTGACGAGAGTGAAAAGGTCATTACCATGGTGGACAGTGAAGGATTAGTTTAGGAAACACCCAGGGACAGCCGCTTAATCCACACGATGACAATTTCTCATGCAAATCCACTTACTATAGTCCAATACTGAGTGTTGAGCTCAAACATTTTACATAAAGCCAACAAGAATCAATTGCTAATCTGTGATAAATCCATCTCTATAGTGCTGAAACTGTGCATGCAGCCTCAACACTACCTTTGATTTTGCTCTTAACCTGGAAGCATTAGGAAAGGCTCATCATATCAGGGAAAAAACAGAGAGGGGAAAACATTTAAATCACCCTTTCTCTAATAAGCAGCAAAAAGCCTTTCTAGTCTTATTCTTTAGGGGATGCAGCAAATAAAATGTCTGCTTTTCTATTAACAACAAACCCCATCTTTGAGAAATCACTTAATAATAGCGAGTGCCAGAGCAGGCACTGTGACCAAAGGTTTGGTCTTGACAGTATTCTAATAACTTGGCCTTTTGCACTGCTACTAAAGTACACACACAATTTTAGAATAGATATCACTGGAGGTCTATACTGTATGTATTCAGCAAAACAATATGCATGACATCTCTTTTGTTTAGGCCTCATTACAATCATTATTTCAGCAACACCAGTGACAATGTTTCTTGAGCTCCTCCTAATTATAAAACAGGTCTCGTCTTGTGTTGTTGCTTCTCTAAGCATTCATGATTGAAGGTGCAGGAAAGAATGGAAGCTAATTTTCTGATACAACCTAATATGGTGCCTCCATTTATTTCCCGACATTGAGGGAGAGCAGAGGCTTAATCGGTTCCAGAGTAATTACATTTTGTTGAAATTTTACATTTACAGTCATGCAAACAACATATTTAATTTGTTGTTCTATTGGCCGGAGTGGAACAAGCATGGATTTGAGGTGTGTGTCTACGTTACGGCAGGGTCTTGCTTCAACGGAGCAGAAATCTTAAGCCAGGAAGTGCTTTTGCCTTCAATCTCTGCTGCAGAGATAAACATATGGAATTTTCCACAACACCACACTCTCTCTCTCTCTCATTTAAATGCAAAGCTCCCAACACATGACTTTATATATATATACAACCAGAGTTCAATGCTAATAGACAGTCTGGCATTTTTTCTCATCAGAGAAGAAAAAAGAAAAAAGAAAGGAAAAAGAGTGACCATGACAAGTGTTCAGACAGGGTCCAGACAGCCTCTGCTATCAGCACGTGTCGATACCTGTGGTCGCCTGATACAGCATGGGTGCTGTTCAGTGTACTCTAAAAGCAAAACCCACAGATAGGGTGTTAATGGCCATATGACAGTGATCTTATCTTATCTATGACGTGCCGGCTGAGGGCTGTGTTGGCTCCTCATTTATATGCAGAATACAAGGTAGAACACTTCGAAAAAAGCTGTTGGACAGAGATACCACGAGCACATTTTTGCTGAGAATAAAATGTCGGTGTACTACCGTACGGAGGCGGATGACTCAATGTATTTTCCAATGTTATGAAAATGACGCCCCAATGCAGGTCTTGACATGCAAATAAGGATGGTCACGGACATTTTGTATCACTGTACATCTGTATTCATAATGGTGCTTTAGCAGATTGCCTACAGCCCTTTTTCTGGAAAAAAACTAAACCCTCATCCCACTCTCTGCCACAGTCACACATCCTGGCATTCAAGCAGTGCAAGTTCCATCTTCTACTGCTACCCCTGTCACTTGTAATGGAACAGAGAGGATAAAATACAATACAATACAATGTCCCTTCCCCAGGATTCACTTAACTTGATGTCAAGTCTTCCTCTTAAGGGCAAACAGCCGCTGAATTTCAGCTGTGAGATACGGACTGTTATTCCTCTGCCTTTGTACAGTTCACTCTGTATTAGCAAAAAAAAAAGAAAAGAAAATCTATATTGTCCCCCGTATCCAGAAACAAGGGATTGATTCGTTCTGCTCCCTGTAATCTGTGATATCACAATGCTGTACAGCTGCATAGATTTGGCATAAGATGGCAAAGTCGACTGTGGCAATCAGGATATATTTTCTGGTCCCGAACTGATAGCACCACACTGCAATGTAATGACTAATTTGGATGAAAGCTTCAGATGAATTTTGTCTGAGACTTTAAAGTCAGCTTCCTGTTTGTTGTTGTTGGAGCAGTTCAAGTCTGCTCAGTATTGCATCGGATTTGAGATTTATTTTCTAGCTTTAGGAAAGATGCATTCATGTTAACAAATGCTGATTGGGATATGATGGGCCTTAGGAACAACATAGTGAATCCTTAAATGTGCAATACATATACACTAATGTGCAATACATTTCACGATTGTATATCTGAACAGGGTGTACATACTGTACATAACCACCGACTACATGTACATAAAGTAATGTGATTTTTCTTTTTCCCCACAATTTTATATTTATCTCTCCATTCCTCTGCACTTCTCATCTCTCTGCACTATTTGTATCCTGTTACAGCTCACAGGAATGGTTCAACTGTATATAGCTAATATCTATAGAATAAACACTATAGTATATCGTGTATAATGTGTATATCTCTGAAGTGTTTTGTTGTTCTTCTTTTTTTTCTTTCTTTCTTTTCTTTGTGTAAGTACGTGGAG
>OMKL01154523.1:0-10403 GCA_900302295.1 Parasudis fraserbrunneri | reverse complement strand
GGTGAATGGACTTCATTTATATAGCGCGTTTATCCAAAGCACTTTACAACTTATGCCTCACACTCACCCATTCACTCACACATTCACACACCGAAGGCAGAGGCAACCATGCAAGGTGCCAACCTGCTCATCGGGAGCAGTTAGGGGTTAAGTGTCTTGCTCAAGGACACTTCGACACGCTGCCAGGAGGAGCCGGGGATCGAACCGGGAACCTTCAGATTACCGGACGACGGCTCTCCCTCCTGAGCCACTGTCTCACCGAATCTAAATCTGATTCTTCCTCCCTCCCAGCTCTCGCTCTCACCTGGTGCTCACGCTGACAGTGGAGGGGATAGACAGCGTGTCAGGAGTCACGTCACGAGGCACCCTGACCCTGTGTGACCTGGCCGGCTCTGAACGCATCTCCAAGACAGAAGCCAAGGGACAGAGATTGGTGGAGGCGGCCGCCATTAACAAGTCCCTCACCTCTCTGGGACAGGTAGCCTGTTGTAGCTTTCTTTCATGAGATGGGGGGGGGGGTGGTTTACCTGTGGTGCACCAACACGTGTAATGTAATGAACTGTAGATTGTGGGAGGCGGCAGACACACAATGCTCAGAATCTGTGTACCTAATACCTAATCTGTGTACCTCTACGGTGACATTTTGCCAAGGAGCATATGGGCTGCTAAATTGAAAGAAAATGTACAGGGGGAAAAAAATTAAGTGTCATGATCTGTGAAAAAGGGATTGCTAAATTTTCTAGGGAGCATACGTTTATTTATAAGAACATTATCTACTAAAATGGTAGCACTTCCATAGTCCTGTGAGGACTGGAGTAGAAAACACTCATCATTGTGCTTCATCTCACAGGTATTCAGTGCTCTGAGGTGCAACGCGCTGCACGTGCCCTTCAGGAACTCCAAACTCACACACCTGCTTCAGCCGTGTCTCAGCGGGGATGCAAAGGTAGCGTTTCATCCCTCTTAAATGTTGTTACTCCTCACTTACATCTTACGTGAAGTTTGACTTCACCTGACCCAAGTTGCGTTATTCTGCTCTCCCCCCAGTGCTGTGTGTTCGTGAATGTGAGTCCTGATGTCAAGAACATGGTGGAGACCCTGAGCACCCTTCAGTTTGGCTCCACCATAAGGCAGGTGGCTTTGGGCAAGGCCACCCAAAACATCATCCCGGCAAAGAACATCAAGGCTGAAAAATAGCTACGGCAGGAAATGAGAAAGTGAAGGTCGCTGTGTTTCAATACACACATATTTACTACATCAAAAATTGTAATAATAATTTCTTCGACAAAATAACCCTCTTATGACGCAACTTTGATGTCCTCTCTCTGATGTTTCATGACTCAGGGTTTCATATTTACTGGAATATTTACTCTGTAATATAATAACATTGACTCATGAACACTGAGAAACACAAATATAGACAAGAACAAGCAGTTAAATTCAGAATTGCGGAGCAGTTTTAAATGGTAACATTGCACACATACAGCAAAATAAATCGTACACAATTTCACATTTGTGAACAGCAGTTGTATGAAATGCTGTTTATTACTTGCATGGAAGGAAATGGTACCAAGTAATGAATGATATTTTCAGTACCACCCCATGTATGCTGCAGCTGTTTCCTTTCCAGGAAATGTTTCTGTTGGCTTTGTAATTGCACATAGGGAGAGGGGGCAAGGCAAGGCAGGAGAGAAAACACTTGCTCCTCAAATGGAGTCCATCTGATCTGCTAGTTGTAAGAGCCCCTATTCTTCAAGAGCTGATTGAGCACGCTGGTCTGTTTCAAGACTCTGAGGTTTGAGATGTCCTCTGCTATCACAGGGACAGTATCTCTGTGACCCGCACCGTCCGTCTCGCTGTCGCTGTCCGACAAGGCACACAGGAGGGCATCGTTTTCATAGGTGGGGAAGTAGTACCTGGGAACAGGGGAGTTTTACGTGTCAACTTCATACGTACTTTACGTTCGTTTTCCAGCGTAAATCCCATACATGGGTTTATTTGTGACAGCCCACCATGATATTATGTTATACGATATAAACGGGACCGCCATAGATAGGTTTCCCAAACTGGTACAATCAATGTCTTGTCTTGCGTGTACACATTCTTTTCCACTGTGTGTTGCTCATCTCAACTCGCCACCACCACAAATAAACCCAGGAACCCGTGGGAAACACCGTTTTCAATAATATGGCCGTTGCATGTTTCTAAGTGTGCAGAAATCTTCTCTCATCATGGACATTGTTTTGGGGTTTTTTTACCGCCAGCACCTTAACAAACATTCTCTAAAATTAAATAATTCTGTAGAATGTCTACTGCTCATGTAGCTACTCTGTGTTTAGCCGGTAGACCACTCCTGTATATGGGGTGTGCCATTATTCCGTCAGGAGAAATTCCATTGAGCAACGTTTAGGTCCAGAGATTGACAGCGCAGTGCAATGTGGACGTAATCAGTTTAGGTCTTCAGATGTGTGAGGATATGTGTTCACTCGCGCAGAGTGCGCACGTTCTTGAAAAATCTGTTTGGTCACTTTTGTTCTTAAGTTGCCTACAAAGTAAGGCTGTAGACTACAGCTCCCTGTCTATGCAACTCAGTAGCACTGATCATTTCTGGTATGTGACCGTGCTTCTGATTTTCAACATACATTGATATGGAGTTGGACGAGTTGACTTCTATTTTGAAGAGCAGAAACACGGTCACGTGCCAGAAATAATCAATGCATCTGTGTCGTATTGACAGGTAGCTGTAGTCCAGTCTTATTTAATAGGCAACAGAGAATAAAAGTGATCAAATTGATTTTCAGGAATGGACACACTCTGCGCAGGCAAATTCATAATCTCACACATCTGAAGACCTAAACTGATTGTCGTGTTGCACGTTGCTGTTGCCGTCAATCTCTGGACATAAAGGTTTGTCAATGGAGATTCTCCTGATTGAATATGGTGCATAGCCCCAAATACAGGGGTGATCTACCACCTAAACAAAGTTAGCTAAGTGAGCAGCAGACAATGTACTGAATAATTTCGTTTTGAGAGGCTGTACTGTAAGGAACTTACTGTGGTTGGTCCCACACCGACATATCTGGTAACTTCATCACGTGGCCAACATCCACGATGTGACTGAGGACTTCGGCTTTGGATCCAAGCTTCATCCGGCAGCCGTAGCAACGACACTGGTGTATCTCCCGTCGTATGTAGTTAACCAGTTTAACTTGCTGGTAGAACTTCAGATCTGAAGGAGAGAGGTGGACCGGGGGATTAATGACATGTGATAACCTATGTCATTAGTGTTCTTTCATTACTATGTTATTACTCACTGAGATCTGTCCTCAGTTTGTGCAGATCAAACCCGTGCGTCTCCTGAAATGGGAAGTTGAAAAGAAATGAACAAAGAAACCCACACCACCACTGTGTAGCATCTGCACAGTAGAATCTTCCCCTGTGCCTCCCGTGTCGGGAGCATGCTTACGTGATATTTCACTTTGGTAGAACACGTTCTCCTTTTTAGAATACATATGAGCTTAGCAGCAGTTAACCTCCAAACTTACCTGCCCTTGGCATCTGCTGCTGTTTACTAGCTTTCAGTATTGATACTTACAAACAAGCCAAATTACTTCTTCGGGAAAGTATGACTCTGGACCCAGAAATAAATATTACCAGGGACTAGTTTTCTTGGTCTGCGTGTTAGAATTATGATTTTTAGACTTGGTTTTCAAAACAAGAAGGAGCGAGTGGAAGTGACAATGGATCCCCAGAGTGGGAAACATTGGTGTTTGACTGTTCCTGAATTCCTATAGACCCTTTTCAGTCAATGTCATCTTGTAGGCAAAACTCTGCTAATGAAACCAAACGGCACGCGCATCTTTTGGCGGAAAGACTCCAGGGTCAGTGTCTGGATGAAAGCGCTTGCATGGACAGTTCGTCAGACGTCATGTGGTTTCATCCAGACACTGACCCTGAAGACTTCCGAAACCAAATTGCGCACGCATCCCAAAACATCATTATTTTTTACAAACAGTAAAAGGGCCTATTGAGCTCTATATTGCCCCACCTCCTCTGGTTCCAGAAGTATTTTCTCTAAGGCCATAGCCTCTGGGGGAAAATGAAGATTAGCCACAATAATTCTACTATGCAACATAGCAACCCATGGGTCTCGGAGATCTTAAATAGTTGCCTATAATTTAAAATGAAGATAGTGAGCATTGGTTGTCAGGGTTTCAAACTCATCTATTATCACCGTTTTTAAACGTGGTTTCCTGATTTCAGCAAGTACAAAAGAAATCTATGCAACTGTTATACGATCTCAGAGAACCGTGTATTTCTATGTTGCATAGTAAAATTGCTGTAGCTGATCTTCATTTTCATGAGAGGCTACAGCCATAGACAAAATTCTTCCAGAACCAGGGAGGGGGCGGGCACTGCAGATCACTATGAAGCGTGTGTGTGTGCGTAAAAAGGGAAATCGTTTCAGCAAAGTGAAATACTGCTTTAATATCTGTGATCTCTGTCCCTGTACCTCCATGTGTGTGTAGATCTTGTCCATGGTCTCTGACTGCTGCTCACAGAAGAGACACACAGCACACACTGGGTGGGCCTGCCAGTCTGACCAGTCACTGAGAAGATGAAAGAAGTTTTTCAGAATTCCCACTTTTTTGTGTCTGTTTATGACTATGATTATTATATGCAGTAATGCATTATGACACAGGGTGGTTTGGGTTGCAGTTACTTACTCATCTTCATCATCCGCCATGTCACGGTCATCCTCCGACTGGACCTCCTCCCATGTCTTCCCAAGCTCCTGGTAGTAAAATGAAAATGACAATGGGCCATTACAGGGAAATAGTTGATCATAACCCATAGCAAATATTTCAATACTCCTTACTCTCACATGCTGGTAGCACAACACTGAAACTTACCAAATAGTTTATGATGTAGAAACGATCGTATTCACGGTTGTTGGCGTTTATCCGGCGGTGCTGTTTCTTTCTCATGTGATCTTTCAGAGTAGTCTTATCTCTGAATGTTTTTTCACAGTACAGGCACTGCAGACTGAGAGGAATAAAAACAGAGTCCCTCTGTTGTCCATCAGCAAATAAACTAGTAGTATAGGATGTTGGTGAAAGTCAGAGGTGAATTTCACGAGCCTTTTGTGAGACAAACTGTTTCCTTGTATAAAGCAAGCCACAGTTGAACATGAGTGAATGAACATGTTATGCCATTATCTGCACTGCAGTTGACCCGGTAGAGATACAATATTTCACCACAATGTTTCAAATAAGTACAATTTAGCTAGTGTTTCAAGTGAAGTAACAGTTACACTGCATGGCGAGGACAACATATTATCTTCACCGCAAACCATCACCTCAGTCTGTCTGCTAATGTACACATATGTTCTCTCCTCAGCTAACCTAAAAAATGTCAGCAACGTAGCACTGGCTTACGTTCGGGAAAAGAACGCCTCGTTGAACACACATTGGAGTTCTTACTTGTCTAATTTGCTCTGTAGTGTGTCCAGGAACTCATTGCAGTAAACTATGTTGTCAGGCAGCCCAACGCTGAAGGAATGCTCCCTGGCCATGTGGTTGAGCAGCGACGACCTACAAACGTTTGAATACAGTTAATGAGGGCAATGCACAGGAACATTAGACTCACTCAAGATCAAAGTTCACCTTCTTGAATGACACCCATTTAGGGAAAAATACAAATCTTCAAATACAAATAAATGAATAAATATTACAACATCAACAACAACAACAACCACCACCACCTTGTACAAATGAGATTGTACGAGAAATTGTAGTTCAATACCTGTTTCCAGTAAACTCCTCATTGCAGAACATACAGGTCCTCTGAAAGCTGTCGTCGTCCCTCTCCCTCTGCTGCTGTTCCAGGATCTGCTCCTGTGGACAGAGACATTAAAAACAGAGGGATACTAGTACAAGCCAGAACTCAGGGAGGGAAATTAACACCAGCCATTAGCAAAAGACTGTACAATTTAGGCTGTGCCTGAGTAATTACAGTGTCTTTACTCTTCCATGTAGGTAGGTTGCCAAACTATGACTGGTAAAGTAACAAATGTAGTAATCTTTTTTTTTTCCTCAAGAGGTAGAGCCATCGTCTGGTAATCTGAAGGTTCCCGGTTCCATCCCGGCTCCTCCCGGCAGTGTATCGAAGTGTCCTTGGGCAAGACACTTAACCCCTAACTGCTCCTGACAAGCAGGTTGGCACCTTGCACGGTTGCCTCCGCTGTCAGTGTGTGAATGTGTGAGAGAATGTGAGGCATAAGTTGTTAAGCACTTTGGATAAAAGCGCCATATAAATGCAGTCCATTTACCGTAATTCTTTTCCGATCGACAACCATATGTGGAACGGTGGGTGAAAACCCCAAAGTTTTCGCCCCTGCTTGAACAGAAGCACAGGAGCTTTGAGATGTTGAAAACACTCACCAGTCTTTTCTGTTGGAGCTGCTCTCTTAGGGCTCTGTCTTCTGGCAGGACGTCGCAGAGGAGGAAGTAATACTCCTGTTTTTCTACAACCACAAGAACTGGTTAGTAAGGTCTACATTTAAGTGGAAGCCCTGAAAAGTGGTGAATTTTAAGCCATCTTAAGTGAATTCCCACTCACCGACTGGGCCATCTGAGTTAGTTTTGATCACGCTACAGAAATCTGTAAGAGGCTGCTCTAAGAATCTGCCTTTCCAGTACTGCATATACCTGGAAAAAAAAAGACATCAGTGTAGCCTGTCAATATTTGGTCACAGTTCTGTGAAACGAGTAGGACCATCAACGTCTACACAAAGTGTAGTCTGTTATGGTCCACATCTGGACTGAAATTAGGGGTCTTACTTTGGGAAATCTGCTATAAGTTTGACATCGGCAATGACCAGCTTGTGCTCCAGAACCAGGTGCTTCAGAAGACGGTCTTTGTCTGACAGAGGGGCAGACTCCGCGCACAGCACACAGACAACTACCTCTACACAGTGAGACGATGAACTGGAACCACTGCTGATGGCGGGCTCCTCTGGAAAACACAGGGGCTCCAGTATACTGTCCTGTTCATCTGTCGAGAGAAAATAGGTTGGCTCTTTGCCACTGTACTTGTTATGAATACAAGTATGTGTGCATACAACACAGCAGTAGGTTTCCAGTTTCCACTGACAGACACAGAGATGGCGATTACAAAAGATACTAAGTAGGGAGGGAGAGAGACAAGGCAGCAAGTGTTGTGTTGTTCCTTCAACACTGGCATAATAAAGTAATAACGTTATATTTTGAATGGGAAAAAAAATAACTGGATTCAAATTGCTAGACAGCTGCTAGCAGCCGATTGAAGCAAGCCACAAATCATCTTTTGCTTAGGTTAGTGAAAAGTGTAACGCCATTCTCACTGATAGAGAACCTGCTTTGAAAGAAATATCGCTAAGACAAGAAAACACAATGTCTGACGTTAAATCAAAAATAAAATGACCACGTACCACTTTTATTCTTCATGCACGCAGCCATCTTGTATGTCATGTGATCGAAACAGCTGATAACTGGCCAATAAAAAGTTACCAAAATATATTTTCAAGTTACAGAAAACGACCACTAGGTGGTACAAACACCACACTGGCTCTGATTGAAGATTTTTTTCTCCTCCTTTTTATTACCACCACCACCTTTTTTCCCATTAGAATTTCAGTATAAGATCAATCAGTGTATTTTGTTTTACTCTTGTCTGGATGTCCCGACCCATCAAAAACGAATCAAATATAAATATATGATATAGGGGACATTCTACCAGAAACGTACATTATCTGTGATTGTTACATTGAAAAAAACTTGTATAATCCAAAAATGTCTGAAACTGACTAGATGGTCGATTTCTGTGAGTCATTCATTAGGTTCTCAGATCTTTCTTTCTTTATTAAAAACACATTTGAAAATTACAAATCCTGAAAAATCGCATGTCCTCAGCCAAATTGGAGCTACATCTTTCATCATTTTGTTATGCCAAAAAAAAGTTATTTACAAAAAGCACCATTAATAACAAGTTTAAGTTGTTATCATTCACGTCAATTGATTAAAAACATGACATTATACATAAATTCTATAAATAAATAGTATTTTACAACTGTCCCCATGTTTTCGGTCAGTCCTGTCATGTTTACATAAAACACTAGATAAAAAGTGTGCAATACACCTTTAAGTTTATAACCGAGGTGATCCCAGGACACTGACCAAGGGTGAGTTCTACATTGAATTGTATGATTTTAAGACTGTTTTTGCATGTTTGTTTTTTTTTTGAGGAGGACGAGCTAAAGCATCAGGCCTTGTCATGCTAAAATATCCCAGAAAATAATGAAATTATTGTAAATCCAAAACATGTCTAAAAATGTTACTGAAAGTCCTTGTTTGCATGCCAACAGTTTTGATGCTTGCATTCTAACAGGATGAGTAATGGCAGTTAAAATGGCCAACCGTCAGGCCCTGTCACAACCCTGTCACGTTAGCCCTGTGACAGGGCCTTACAAATGAATGGCATTGTTCCTTTTTATTACCTTTATTGCATATAATATGTATTTAATGCATGTCATAGTAAAACATTATTTGAATAAAGAGACATTACACTGTAAATTTGAAGCTTTTTATGCTCATAGACAAAAGTTTTGAATTTGGTCCCTCTTTTACCTAGGCCTATGTAGCACTGCTTTTGAGGTTGCATTTTGTATATTAATGATATTTCAATACATGGATATGATTATAATTTATATTAGCTTTGAGTAATAATGACTGTAATTGTTTTAATCCACACAGATTGCAGTTAGATGGCTCCAGTTAGTGCAGCTGAGAGACAAAGGCAATGTATTGAAAATGTATTGCAAAGATATTGACGAATTAATCTCTTTAACTGTGTAGATGAAGGTGGGGGTATATATCCACCATTATGTTTTTGTAAAAATCTATGTAAAGGTAGTTTTTTTTTTTTACAACTATATGAGTGCCTAGCGGTTATTCTGTGCTTACCATCCTCTAAAGTTGACCGAAAAGTTGCTTATATTTCTTATAGGAATTACAAAACCACGTTAGATACAATCAGGGACATGTGATCAATAAGAAAATGCTATTATTATTAAAGACATTCATTAGGAAACCATTCTAATATATACCTATTTGTCTGTGACAGGGCCTGACATTTTAGGGGTGAAATGCGTATAAAAATGTATTTTATTCAAGCATAAAAACATGCTGAGACGGCATCATATGTGTTTCTGATAGTTAAACATGTCCTCCATATGACTCTATGTTCAGATTCAAGAATAAATAAAAAGAATTCCAAGATTTTTAGAGGTGGAAATGTACGTTTCTGGTAGAATGTCCCATATAGTATAGCTAGTCTAGTTAACCAGTGATCAAAGATTGCTCCATGCTATTGATTATTAGAAGACCTGGATGCCATGAATTCCAAATTAGAAGTCTCTCTCTCTCTCTCTCTCTCTCTCTCTCTCTCTCTCTCTTTCTCTCTTTCTCTTTCTTCCTCTCTCTTTCTCTCTCTCTCTCTCTCTCTCTCATTTCAATCCAGTAAGCTTTTTTGGCATGAAGTACATTTCAGTGTATTGCCAACACTTTGGTGATTGGCCTAATCAATCAGTAATTAATCCATACAATAAAAAATAATATAGAATAAAGAAAATTAAGTAATAATGATAGATATGAAAATAGTAAGGTGCGGTGCATTCACAATGAAAAAAAGGCAAAATGTAGGCTAAATAAAACAAATGTTTTCAGAAATAATGACAAAAGAGGTTAATGTCAGTTAATATTGGGGAAAAAAGCAATATTTCTGAAAGTAAATGAAGTAATATTGAATCAAAATAAAATGAGATCAAATAAATCAAGATATAGCAAGCCGAAAAATGAAATGTATTTCTCTCTAATGGTACATAAATACATATTGGGCAGCTGTGTGAACTGCTTTGCCCTCATCCATCAATATTATCAATTTATTTTCCTCATCTGAAGATAAAAATCAGGGATTATTTTAACCAGTTTGTTAAAGTGTTCTGACTTGTTAGGGACCTTTCGATAATTACATGGAGGAGGAAGTGCATCTCTGCATCTCCACCTCTAGTGTCATGCAGTGACCACCTGCTCCTCTCTTGACAGCTATGTCTTTCTCTCTCTCTCTCTCTCTCTCTCTCTCTCTCTCTCTCTCTCTCTCTCTCTCTTTCTCTCTTTCCTTCTGTCTCTCTCTCTCTCTCTCTCTCTCTCTCTCTCTCTCTCTCTCTCTCTCTCTCTCTCTCTCTCTCTCTCTCTTTCTCTCTTTCTCTCTCTTTATCTCTCTGTGGTCTCTCTCTCTCTCTCTCTCTCTCTCTCTCTCTCTCTCTCCCTCTCTCTCCCTCTCTCACTCACTCACACACTCTCTCT
>OMKL01154522.1:0-11135 GCA_900302295.1 Parasudis fraserbrunneri | reverse complement strand
CCACACACACACACACACACACACACACACTGCATGCACACGATGCCATAGGACCAATGTTTCCATCACATTGCTCTTATTATCCCAGTAGTATGGCCCTTGCATTCTGGAAAATCTAGATTGGAACACTCTAAGGCTGCATCGTTTCAGGGTTCAGTTGAGATCCCGCCACCCTCTGAAAACCTATAGTCCATGAAGCGATAGTCTGTCATTTTATGAAATAGAAGCTCATTTGTGAAATAGCATGTTCATCTTTTGAAGTTTTATTCAAATGAGCCAGAAAAAAGAAAGAAAACAAAAACATTTTAATAAGATTGCCACATAATCTTGATTTAATATACCTATTATGCAGGCTACCTGTCAAGCTATGGGCCAATATGGGTGTTAGTACTAAAACATTTTTAATAGGTTTGCTCTCCAGAGCATTGGGTAAATTGACGATAGTTTTTTCCCCCCCCTGAACCAGGCACACAGAGTGCCACTGTAATATGGTGAGGTGTGTAGCTATGGAAAGTGTTTAAAACTGCCTGCTGAGAATTAGTTAGCCGTAGACACTAATTACATGGCAGACAGCATGTTAAAAGCCCTTAGAACTCCTGTAAAAGCCTTGTTCGAATGCTATAAATAGACCACACTCTGGAGCCAGAATCTATCACAGAGGTCTGTCTCCTGCTCTCCATCCATTCATTTATGTGACTGGATTACAGTCACAGTAACATTCCTTAAAAGATACACAGTTATCTTATATATGGCAGGGTATAGACTATTCCCTTATATAAAAAAATATATATACAAAAATAAAAAAATATATAATTGGTAGTTTGATGGTAATTTCAGTTTTTACCATGTTTATGGTACCAAATAATTTACTATGGTACTGCCATCGTAAAAGTAATGTATTACTATGGAACCACGTTTGCATTTAAATAATGCCATGTTACAATCCAATTTAAACCATGACACCAATAGTAATATCATGGGATTTTTTTAAAAGAATGATGGAAATACTATGATACTTTTACTTTTTTTATGATACTATGATACTTTTTTGGAAATACTATGATACTTTTTTGGAAATACCATGATACTTTTTTGGAAATACCATGATACTTTTTTGTAGGGGTTATCTGTTAGTTGCAGTTTTGTGTTCTGTGAATATTGTCTTTTAGTATTATTTGAGTGAGTCAAACCACAGTTATGACAAAAAATGTAAACGCTGGCCAGTCATTGATGGGAGAATGTTACAGTCCAGACGGTGATCTATTGGGGCAGCTGGAGCTCCATTTTAATTGGCATGAAGATTGTTTTCCCTTTTATTGTGAGCAGGCTTATTTTAGTGCACAGAATTTCTCATAATAGAAAATTAGCTGGTAACTTCCTCAGGTTACTTCAAATAAATTGAATTAGGGGAATATCAATAAATTGAACAGCTCAACTGAAATGTAAGGAATCAGGGTGGACATCGAAAGGGAATATTTTTTGTTGGCTTAGCAACTTTAACTACGTGTACTTTTACTACACTGTACATCAACTAGAAGAATGCACTCAGTAGAGTGCAGACCTCCGCCAAGGCCTAACAATCTCCCCACTTTGCCATTACTTTCACATGCAACATTTTACTGAGGAGATGACAGAAACAAGAGTTGTCAGCTATTGTCAGCAAAATATTTGGGGTCTTCCACTTGGGTTAATGAATGTGCACAGCCAATTTCATGGCAATCCAGCCATTCATTTTTGAGATATGGTGAGAACAGATATACACACACAAATTTATATTTGCATTTCAAAACTGTCAATCTGTCATCATGTGTACAATATTGTTTCAGTTTGTCATTTAGATATGTTAGCTTAGTATTGTACATGGCTAGCTAGCCAAGAAGGCTAACATTAGCTTCTTTATCAAGGCAGTCCATTTGTGTTTCTAAATACAGTGGCAACTGATTGTACATACGATGACAGATTGACATTACCATTTTGAAATGCAAATATGAACCTTATATAATTTTTGTTAGCTAATCACATTATTACCCCAGAATAAAATCGGCACCACAGTAGAAAGACAAAAGTGACAAACTGGACACATCCTTGTTGCCTAGAAACATAGGTGAATACAACGTAGCTTCAGCAAGGCAATATGATTGGTCAAATAGGCATTCCAGCCAGGCTGATAATTCCTATGAAAGAAAATGATAATGGTCATGACCGTGTAATTTCTTTGTTGCAGAAACTTTAAAAATCGCTGATCACAAAAATATTTTTTTCATCTCTATTTTAGGTTAGGGTGGGGCATGGGGTCTCCATTGAGGTTAAGGTTAGGATTAAGTTTATAGACCACCTTTTTGGTGAAAATGATGATGAGGTCCAGGGTTGCTGATTGGCCAAATTCACCAACAACAGCATAGAAAAATAACGGCCGGAGTGGTAACTAGGGCGCTAGCTAACATCTTTTTCTTGCTTTCCTTCTGTATTTTACTCTTACTATGTTAAAGAAAATTGTCTTGACTCCCAAAAATATGAATTTAAACCTGCATTATACAACTTTTTCATGAAAAGAAATTGCTTCTAAATCACAGAGTTGGGCTGTGTTGGGCTGAATGAGAGAATTTTCAGAGGTATGTGAACATACATATCAATGAACAGATGACCAATTCACTTAAGATTTCTAAAATATATATTTCAACACATGAAATCTATACTGTATGGTTTTTAGAAACAATGAGTCAGTTAATCATGACTTTGTAATTACAAATGTGTGTTCTGCCTATTATTTTGATTATTTTTGGTTCGGTAAGTGGTGTTTTTACAGCAACGTTTTAACGTTGCAGTGAATGCATGCTTCCGCATCCTTCCACCCACTTGCATCCCTCAACCAAAGGGAATGTGAAGAAAGCGTGCATCCGGTATAACATCCACCTATGAAGCTTACCAGTCACTGTTTCACAGATGGTGAGACAGCTCACCTGTAACTGTCCTTGCTTGGTTGGACCACACGCGCAGTGTCTCAGGAACTGTTCTGGCCTGGCGTGTGTGTGTGGGGAGGCTGTTTTCACAGCTGCCTTCGGCTGCAGCTCCGCTCCGGGCGTACACTAGCACCCACGCACACAGACACACACACACACACATGCACACACGCATGCACACGCATACACATATACCGGTACCCTTGGTATGAGTGTCTTGCCAGAGTCACTGAACATTCACAGAGAGGAAATACACATTGACCAGAGGTGAGTTTAGGGGTGTTCAGACCTCCACAGGCTTATTGCACAGTCAATGGGGGAAAACGACACAAATGCTGAACGGCTGTAGCAAATATATGTAATTTTTTCTTCATATTTCTCTATTTCGAACACTTCTTGTTTATATAGGAGGATCACACTAAAATAGGATTCACATAAGTGTGATAAAAAACTCTCTTCCAAAACATGCATCCAGAGATCCAACACATTAGCTGCTCCATTGCACACTATCTGATTTCACTGTGTTGCTGTGGTTCCTGCAACAGAATTGATGTTGTTCCAGCAATATCAGTGAAATCAATCTTGTAGAGACTACTAGCTTTGCTGTTGTGATGTAACAACGCTGTGACTTGGAGAGAAACTAAAAGAGAGAGATAGAGGGGAAAAAAAGCTCTTACAATCAACTCAAATTGACACATAATGCAGACTGGGAACAACAAATAGATTTTCTTATTATATAGAAAAGGGTTTACATTTGAGTGAATTTTCATATGGGGAGTTAACTTTATGAATCATCTAAATATTGTGAGATAGAGCTGATTATGACGGGTAAGCTATCCAAGCTAGCTAACTTATGCCTGGTGGTTGGCAAATGCCTGCTGTTTTAAAGAGGATGGCAAGCTATAGGCTACATTAGTTAGCTAGACAAGCTTATGTCTAGCTAACTAAAATGTCTAAAAACGTTTATGTTCACATCCTAATGTGAGCAGTGTGGAAAGCACTTTTCATAGACAGAGTATCAATTCACTGATTTACAATGTAATGCAAAGATAAAACAGTCCACAAAGTAGTCCTTGAATTATGTAATTAGCCTATTATGATGGCCAATTTCATGGAAAAATCACTCAGATCCATATCCTATAACATTTTGTATCACTAGTAGCCTATGCTGCTGGAAATGTGATGAGGGGAGTGTGTTGGGTGAGAAAGTTGCATTGAAATGAAAGGGCAGACATTTTCTGTTTGGTCTCCAGCTTTCTTATAACCTCCTTGGAACAAACTAACCATATGTTCATCCTGGATAAATATAGCTAGCTAGAGAGGTCAACTTATTTCTCTAGCATGTTTAACTTGTTATGCTAATGGTGTCTAACCGTTGCACAGCAGCTGGTTTCCCGAGATCACGAGATCACACGAGAATCCATCTTGTAAGGCTTCAAGTTACGAACCACAGTGGTTCAGACCAACCAGTGTCCTTTGAGGAACTACTGGTGGCTACGGGCAAAGATACTCTGCCAAGTATTTTTTTTTTAAGTGCCGGCCCTATTCCAAACAGTTTCAAAGGACGCCTTCCCAGATGGTTCTGTGTAACAGACCATCTGGTGGGTCAGGTTAAATGGTGTCTTGAGCAGATTGAAATGTAGGATGGTGAGTTTTTCAGCGAATGTGTATGGTATGAAAATTCACACAAAAAGGCCCTATCAAAACACTAAAAACATCATAGGTTAGCCTTGGCTTTATATTTGTTGTTCTCTGGTCAGCATTCCATGGCAATTTGAGTTGCTTCCATAGAGCTTTTATAATTTGTCCTTCTTTTTCCCTCCAAGCCGCAGTGTTGTGACATCGCTACCACAAAGCAAGCACTAGTCACAAAGCGTTTGTTGGTTTGAATGATAGTCCTCGAGCAACATTTATTCTGTCATCCAAGGAACAACAGCAACATAGTGAGATCAGATTGTGCTTCCATTGACAGTGAATGGTCATAACATGTTTGTTTGAGGTTTTCCTATTTAAAAAACAAAACAAAAAAAACCCTGTATTTTATAATATCATTAATCATCTGTATCAGTTCTGACATAGAAAACATACCAATATCCACAGAAAATCACTCTGGGTATCGCCCAGTGTCCGCAATCTCTTATTCATTGTCAGTGGGAAAACTGACAATGAGTGTTTCTTTATGACGTCACAGATTAGTGTCTTGGCTGTCTTTGCTGACTTGTTAATATACACAAATCTAGACTACACTGTCCAAATTCATAGGAATAGCATGTAAACTTTGTTTTAGGGCTGATTTTCACCATCGTCTATGGCCAAAAGCAAAAAAAAAAGATAGCTAATTTTGGAGTCAATCAATTGTCAAGACTTTCTCTACTTGTTAAAATGTAGCTATTTATGCTCACATGTACAAATGCAGATTAGCCTACTGTAAATACCGGATGAGCCAGGCTCGGGCTTCAACTCACTCGGGTCAGGTAGGGCTTGGGTTTGAATTTTCAGGCCCATTGAGAACTCTAATTTGTGAATTTGTAAAATATGAATGTTTATGTAAATTTGATGCTTTGTTCAATTTAACAAGCTTGATGGAGGAACAAGCTGCATTAAGAGGCTGGGCAAGACTGAAGTGGCATGAGTCATTTATCAATGACTAATGCAGCATCAATGCCATATTTTTCTCATCACCAATTCATTATGTTTCTCATTTAGTTGACATCTAAATGAGACAGCAGTATTATCTTCTACATACCAAATAGGCCTCTCATGTGTCACACTTCTGGGTCCACCACTCTCCCCATGATCTCCCTTGGCTATGGGCTATGAAGGGGTTTTATTAAAAGATCAACTCTAGCTTCGTCTATGGTTCGCGCAGGCTCTTAGCCTTTAATTAAGTCCTGTAAATAGATTTCTCTCTTTGATAAGGTGGGGAATTTTGAATTTAAAAGCGGCAATAAAAAAAAAACAAGCAGAAAACCGTCCAAACCTACTGCACAACTACATGTAGGTGCAGCCGGTGGCATCAGTGTAAAGGTAGGTGGCTACAAACTGGTAAGACAGCTAACGCTGATAGCTGTTACTCATTCGTGAAGGATATAAACCCTTTAGCTACACTGTGTCTGTTATTGGAGGCATTCATTAATCCCTCCGGTATTTTGTGTTCTGTTCAAGCCGATCCCTTCTGCAAGCGTTTAGCTTGACGAAAAAGCAGCGTAGCTGTGTTGAGAGGCAGCTAACGCTAGCCATGTAGCCAGTTAGCTTTGCAATGGCCCTTGATGTACTAAACATCGCCTTGCTTCTTTGACTCCATTGTCATATGCCATGTTCCATATTTGGTATAACTCACACCAAAACTCCAAAACAAACTCCAACTAGAAGATTGTACTTAGTAGAGTGCAGAGATCTCCACCAGGTGGTAAGGCAATCTAAAGATAGCTATATTATCGATAGAGGGCTTTCATGGGATGTTTGCTCATGTTTAGAGAGAGAGAGAAAGAGAGAGAGACCGTATACAACTCTATCATTTGACTAGGTAATCAGACACAGCGTTAATCTGTCATGGCTTTAGTTAGAAGTTTAAATTCCAGTTGACAAAAATACGAGCTGATGCATTATCTGGCTATATTAGGTCAGAATTAGTGGAGGAGAAACGGAATAAATAGCTATCAACTTAAGTTAACTGGTGCATGAATTTCTTCCATAGACTGGGCCTTCCAGTCACACTGGACACTCACACACTCCCTCTCTCCCTCTCTCTATCTTTCTCTCTCTCGGGTGCACTGTCCAGAGGTAATACGCAACAACAACAACAACAACAACTATCCAACTTGATGACAATTGTTTTGGGATTGCTCCCGATTATGAAAAGGCATGGGGCTATGGGCAGGAAGGGTTATAATAGAGGATTCTGATTATCTAAAAGTTGGAATTACTGTGAACAAATTCTCTTATACTGTGAATGCGATCAGTGCGTGCACCATTGCGAGGGCTGTGCGAATTGTGTGGTGGCACAGGGCCTCACGCTCCTGCTGAATATATATATTCTTATATTAAAATTATTTATTTTCTTTTTTGTTTCTATTATCACTTGCATTCATAAGTCAGTCGCCATATTTGTTTGCCAGCCAGTCAAGCTGCCAGCAAAACTTGTCTGTCTCTCTCTCTCTCTCTCTCTCTGTCTCTTACATTACGATTCACACCATTGGTTGGCCCATTATAGGCGGGAGTGGAGCGCAAGTTAGCTAGTTACAGCAGGTGTAACTTTAGATATGAAAATGGATATTACTAGCTAAATGATTAAAACCGCCCACTGCTTCCAATTCTATTCCGGACTGCTGTGAATCAGCCTTTTCTCAGTATGCCACTGCAGCGATAGACCTACACATCGATGAAAATGGAATGCAGCCTACTGGTAACGTCACTGGTGCAAGTAGCCATATGTCTTAGCTATGCCAGTAGCCTACTAAAATAGCCTTGTGCTTTGTGCATAACAAAGCGCATGTGAATCTTTGCGAATCTGTAATGGAAGAAACAACTGGACAGAACAACTCAGAGATGAAAAAAACTCGGGTGACTGTTTTACAGTGTCATCTAAGTTGCACAAGGGGAGATGGATGTGCGTTTTGGAGAGCAGCAGGTCTGCTAACTTAATTGGAGCATTGGCTACTTAAAACCCAAAGGCTAAGGGAAAAACAGTTTAATGGATCCATGTAGTGACTTTTGGGGCTTCACCTGCTATGATCGAAAATCCTTCTTCAATGCTCCAAAGCGTTTTCACCGATCATCAATTGATGCAGTATCCATTTGTGGTAAGTTACATTTTTACATTCATGCCCACTTACAACATTGTAGTTTTATTTCCGGTTGCAAAGACACCAGCTAGTGTGGATATTATTTAAACCGAATGAATAATATATCTACATGGACAAAACTGCTTACGTACCTCAATTGCCTTGTAACAAAGACAATTGCGAGGAAAAAAGAACAAGTGGCTTGCTATTTTTCATAAAAAGATTTACAGACCTCAAAAGCTAATCCCTTGTGTCACATGGAGAGTGGAATTGCAAAAGTGGTAAGCTAGCAGCATCTCTGCTGCCTGTGTTCATACGGTGAATAGATACAGTATGTAATATGTATAGGCCTACTGTTTACATGTATATTTATATGATCATCACTGATCATCCCATATTCATTCGGGGGATTCTATCCCGTGTCGATCAGATGTCTAAAGTAAAATGACAAAATCAAAGTTGTTCTGGAGCACAAGTCAATCAATTATGGTGATTAAGATACACACAGTGAACCTGAAATCGTTGGCTGCTTCTTCGAGATGGGGTTAGAGACAGGGGAGAGCTAACTTTGTGAAGCCCTGTTGTTTGTGTTAACCTCCACTACAACCATATGAAGCCGCATTCCGGGGAGCGGCCTGGTTTAATTTGGGACATTTATACGCAATCTGATTGAGGATGGAATGCGAACGGATGAGGGACATTCTGTCCCGCCATGCAAGTCGTATTTGTCACACTGTTATTTTCATGCTCCTGACCGGAATGATCTAGGGACGAGGCTTTGATGTTTTGACCCAGCGTTTTCATGGACTGTTGGGGCTGGGTGACCAAAAGCCACTCTGCAGGGAAAGTATCAACACAATGAATCACACACAACCACACATTTAATCGAAACAACACTTACGAAAAATGGTATTTCCAAAAAAGTATCATGGTATTTCCATCATTTCTTTGGTCACTATGATGATTGTAGTGACCAAGATATGAAGGAAATACCATATTACTGTCGATATCACAGTTTACATTGGATTATACCATGGTATATTTAAGTACAAAAGTGGTATCATAGTGATACATAACTTTTACCATGGTGGTACCATGGTAAATTATTTATACAATGGCCGGTACCAAGGTAAAACTGAAATTGCCATCATTCTACCATGACACTTTTTCATAAGGGAAGTTCACAAGCACATGCAGAAAAGGATTTCTTTGATGTAATTCAGTAAATAGATAAGAGATTCAAAGAAAGCTTCCACTATCACCGACGATATCCGATAATATCTATCAAGATGATATTTGCTTGCAAGGAATAAGATCCCCTCAAAGTCCTTGTGAATGAAATCCTATCACTGTCTCTGTGTGTGTTTGCGTGTGTGTGTGCATGCATGTTTGTGTGTGTCTGTTGTCCAGTGAATGTGTTTGTGGGAGAACGGGCCCGGAACTCAGGCCTCACCCATAGGAATGTGGCTCCAATTAGGCCCCACTGAGGTAGTTCACAGCACTGCATGACTAAGGGGTGTTCAGCCTTCCGATATCCTGCTTTGTATCTGTTTAGCTCCTGACCCCCTTCACTCCTGTAAACAGAGTAAATAAGGCGGATGGCGGAGCTACACAAGTGGCGAGTCGCATTGTGGGTGCGCTGGGGTGGCAGGGTGGCCTGGACTGGTAACCAAAAACATTGCTCGTTCGATCCACGGTACTGACAGGATGGGTGTATTCCAGTTGCGAGCTTGCAACTGGAGGGTGGCTGGTATTAAATGTACGGGGTTCCCCACCATGTCTACCAAAGTGCCCTTGAGCAAGGTGCTGAACCCCAAAACTGCTCTGGGGGTGCTGCACTGCAGGCGACCCTTGACACGGACCTCTCAGAAAACAACTGCATATGTATGGGAAACTGTGTTTGTGTGTGTGTAGGAGGGATATGCAGAAAGACAAATTAAAATTGTGTAAATTGACAATAAAAAGTAAATCTTTATTTTTATTTTTATTCTTCATCATCGTGCCTCCCTGGCCAAGAAACTGTTGACAGGCCAAGTGCTCCTCTCAAGAGGTACCCTGGCTTCAGCCAGGTCTGGGTTTCTCTCCTAATGGCGTTTCCTATGGCAACCTCACAACTGATAGGACCCATTTGCCTCTCAGCAACGCGATGAGCGGTCAAGTGCGCCGAGACACGAAAGAGTGCTATGAAAGGAAAATGACCTAATCCACCTCCCTCTCCGATCCCTCACAAGTAGAAACTGCACTAATTTGCCAAAACGATACCACTGGCAGAAAAAATGGGGGGAAAAAATAGGAAACACAAAATCACTAGGAGATTTGTCTTCCAAAAATCACACTCCATTTACATTTTCTCTATCCAAACATCAACACTGCACGACAGGCCAACATGCTTCCAATGGCAATAGCCCCGATGGGCTTCCAATAGCAGCAGCCCCAGTGGATACCGAGACCTCTCCATGACCGGGCTTAGGGGCCTGTCTGCATGCAAAGAGACCGCTGTCTCTCACCTACGCTAATCCCACACAGCTGAATCCAGTCACAAGGAAACCTCTGATAGTACCGGTGGTGCGTAAAGAAAAAAAAAAAGAAAAAAAAACGAGTGTCCTGCCAGGGCTAAAAATAATGCCTCAGGATTAAATCTGGGACCCGATAAAATTCAAGCAAGGGCTCCTCTCTCACACTCTCCCCTCTCTCCGTGACTCCAGCCGTCAATTTTTTAATAGCTGTAATCAAAACAAATACCGGTGTGAAGCTGACTTCAAGGGTGCACTTTCTGACCCCTCTTTCATGTCTCCTCTTGCCATTTTTTTTTTTTTGTGTTTCTTTTCCCTCATCCAATCTCACTTGATCGGAATAATTTCACCACTTTTTCCTGCTTCCTGTTTGGATATCTGGCGTGCTGCGCTGACCACTACAATTATTCAAGAGTGTTGTTGTGAACGCATCGGAAAAGGGGTGGAGGGATGAGAGAGGAGGAGGGACGGCCGATAGCATGACGGAGGTGTGCAAACGGATCATTCCGCCGTTGCCTGGAAAAACACAACAAACAGACCTGTGTTTACACTCCCGCAGACAAAAAAACACCCAAGAGGAGAGTTCTATGACAAAGGTGTAAAAACTCGAATTTCCCGGTAAGCTCCAAAAAAAAAAAAGAAAGAAAAAAATTGGAAAGTGAACATGGCAAACGGACCGTTTTTCCATTCAGCTATCACACCTGATTTATTTGAGATATTCCTGGAAGTGCTTGCCACTGCCGCTGTCTGTACCTACCCACGCGAAGGCCGGACTTCACGCTCTCCAGGCGCCCTTAATCACACACACCACGCAAACACTGCGCGAAGTATCTGTGGCCGCGGGAGTGTATTTCCAGATATTAACATAACCGCAAGAG
>OMKL01154521.1:47504-74198 GCA_900302295.1 Parasudis fraserbrunneri | reverse complement strand
TTTTTAAATAATTTTAACCCTAACCCTAACCCTGGAATATGAATATTATCATACATTCCAACTACTTTAGCCCAATAACACGCAAACCAAATGATTTTGGACAATGGTTTTCAGATATGTGAGAGTGTTGCTTTAAATTAAGTAATTATCTATCACCCTTTCTAATGGCCCTTCCCTCCCCCCCACAGGAGAAGGATAACTGGAGTGGCATAGCTCGTACGGTGGACCGTCTGTGTCTGTTAGTGGTTACCCCGGTGATGACTCTGGGCACCATAATCATCTTCCTCATGGGCATCTACAACCATCCTCCAGCCTTGCCCTTCGAGGGGGACCCCTACAACTACCGCGAGGAGAACCCGCGCTACCTCCCTCCAACATAAACACACACACACACGGCAACCAACACCGAGATGTCATCCCTGCTTTAACCATTTTTTTTTTATTTCTTCCTTGTATGGATCTTACTGTGTTCTTTTTTGACAGTAAAAACCTTTTAGACAGCTTTGTGTGTTTTCCTTTGTGTAACACAACAGATGTAGTGACTAATTGTATGTATAAATAAATATTTATACCTAAACCATACCTCTGCGCTGTCCTGTGTTTTGAATGAGAGTATGTATCCAAATATACATACATCAAGTAAATAAAACATTAAGAATTGGGAGCATATTTTATTACAGTATATATTAAACAGATAAATAAGAGTTTTCACATGAGCTAAAGGTTTCACGTTTCCTTTTTATTTTGCCACTTCAAGAGTTTAACCTTTATAATAAAAAGACAAAACAACACAAGCTGCAAAATAGTAAAAACACAATGACAACTGCAAATTGCTTTTTAAACTGAGAATATTTCTTTTTTCAGTTAGGCAATGTTCCCTTGAGTACAAAAATCCTGTTTGGCTAGTTAAGCATAGGAACTGATCTATAACTTTGAGGCTCAGCGTTTCACAAATAAACACTGGGCATCAATGGTCTTCTCTCACACAAACAATCATCTTATGTACACACACGTATATGCATACTAACACGCAGAGTAAATTCAAGATCCATTTTCCCACGACCGAGTTTTCACTACAGCTTTAGGGAGAAATGTACGACTGTATTTTCATGTCCATTGGGTCTAGTATGCCATAGTCTAAAGGTCAACACTCCATGGTCTTTAAGTCCGGTCTGGAACGGGTATGGAATGATAAAAGAAAACACGAGAATGAAAATGCGGATGAGAGCATGAGAACTAGTACTGTCTCAGAATAATGTTAAAGGGGCATTTTGCTGATTTTTCTTTTACCTGAATCCTATCGTTCTGTTGTGAGGACGTTAAAATAGGACATAAAACTTACCAACGTCTTCTGTGTCACGAGAGCTCAGCTGCATCGGCCACCCAAGAACCCCGGCGGAGAGCGGATCTCTAGTGAACCGCAGACACCATTTCCTCAACTTTCCTCAAGTTGGGGCTACTACAGTTGAAAATAGTTGAATTAGCATCTGCAGTTCAGAGGTCTGCTCTCCGCCGGGTGACGTCATCCAGTGAGTTTTATGTCAGATTATCACAGGTCCTTCTCACAACATAACAATAGGATACAGGTTAAAAAGTGGAGAAATGTCCCTTTAATAACAAGTAACAGTATTGGAACATCAAAGTAGAGATGAATGGAGAGAGGCCAGGTCAAAAGGAGTTTAATCCTTTCATGTACAAATTATTTAATCAGTATAATTTTCCCAAATATTTTTTTCTCCCTATAAAAACATATCAGAAATTATGTTGAAAACTTTGTTTCTCCATTACCTTTCCTCTCTCAGAACGTTCTACGCATAAATAGCCTAGCGAGGTATACTAGGAATTTGAGATTCCATGTGCAATATTGAATTTGGTGTGTCATCGCTTTCAGAGCCAATGAGATACCAGTATATGGAACATGGCACTAAATAGGTCAGGTCAGATTCTGGGGATTGAGCACATGAAATGTGGGCATCATTCATGTGTTTCAGTTAAAATGGGATTCAGCTAATGTTCCTGTCGACTGAAATGGACACCATAAATGAAAGGGACGTGCAGTAACGTGTATACTCATACCCAGCACTCACACCTTTTTCTTAGTCTTTACACTTTATACATAAAAAAAAAACATTTCCACGTATTCCTACAGAGTTCCTCAATAATAACAATATTATTATTGTTGTATTATTATTATTATTAATAATAATAATAATAACTATTATTATAATAATAGTAAGTAAATTAAGTGAAAAGTAAATTATAACCAAGTACTTTAATGTAGTGCTTGATGGGCAAAGTTACTGATCTAACAGTGGCATACAAAGGGAAAGGTGCGGGCTGGGTTGAGATCCCAGTAAGGATTTCAGGTCATCTTCAGCTAAAATATGTTATTAAAACTGTAGGTGACATTAGTGCCAAAAAGGTCCAAGGAAAACTTGTGTAAAATCCTAAAAGTTGATCAAGTTTAGCTAATGACTGGGCTAAATTTATAACCATAGAGATAAATATTTTAAATACGATAAACTTAAGTTAATTCAATAAAGGCAATGATTGATCATATAAAGCATTTGGTTTGTGCCTTGATCAAACTGCGAAAACAGATTGATCTGTTATTGGACAACATGTTGAGTCCACACCTAGGTGTCTTTTGAAGATGAATTCCCTCTGTCAACTTCATTCTGAATACAGTATATCTAACGTAATGCTTGTGGCGTGTCTGCCAACTTGGCAAAACCAAAGTTTTGTTCATGGTTCATTAGATCTTCCATTGTGTTGTAGAACTGTGGTATCCATACAGCTGTAACAGTCGCTACTTCTCACTGCAGGAGCTCTTCCCAGGAAATGGGCTTGGAGAAGACCTCACGCTCCAGCCAAAGGTCATAGTTCATCTGGAAGTCCTCTGGCAGGTCCACCCGCTGTCCCAGAACACTTTGCAGACAGTTGTCCACAGGGAGGAAGTCTGGGTTGCTCTGGTTCTTGTCGTAGCGACGACTGTTGAAGCGTTCGATGTTGGCACGCAGAGCACACTCCTCTGCCTGGAAGTCCCACGGCCGTGCGTCCAGATCTGCTGTCAGGAAAACATAGGGGGCTTGATATTTGGTTGACCTTTAAAGTCTGGCATGCTCTGAGAAGGGAAGGGAATCAATAGGATTCTGGATTTGTAAAGCTCTCTAATTGATTCCAATATTTCTTAAACTTATAAACTATGGCCTAACAAATTTGTTCCTGATTCTGCTCCTCGGTGACCCTACACTGATACTGGATACTGCATGTTTATAAAAGAAAAAATCAATCATTAACTAAATCCATTGTAGTTACAAAGGGTGTTGGACTAATTGTTAATATTTCTGAGGTTTCACCTGCTCTCCAGTGGTGGACTAGTTCCACAGTTAGATCTCTCATTTCACTCACTCAACTCTTTTTGATTACACTACACTGCACTGCATTTTATCCTCCTTATTCTATCCATTCCTGACACACACCGCTGGCCTTCTTTACAATGAAGTGGTGTGATTATTCCATCTGTAACAGACAGGAGAGATCAGAGATTAGGGGCCGGTTCGTTCCAGTGGGGTACTCACCGTTACCGTAGGCCCAGTCATCGTTGAGGCGATGGCGAACCTTCTGGTAGATGGCAGACATGGTCTTCATGTTGCTCTTCCTCCACTGGCGGCCTAGGTATTTGGTTTGCACTTTGAGCAGCTTCAGGACGTAGAGCTGCATCATGGCCTGCTTGACCTTCAGCGCCCTCTTCAGGATGGGGGCAGATTTGAAAACCACCAGCATCTGGGAGAAGAAAGAAAGATATAACCTAACGTACACCAGTTGACGGGAGTTGAACCCATAAACCCTGGCAGTGTTAGTGCCATGCCCAACAACAGGGGTTCCCAACCTTTTTTCACAGGTCACGAAAGGTTCAGTTTTGTCTTTCACACTGTAGGATACCGATATATTCTTTTTAAAATCAGGAGCAAACACCTTTGTTTAGAATCGAGCTGCAAGGCTTTCGCAGCAAAAAGCTGTCAGCTGTAGTTTCTCCCATGTCAAAATAATGACCAAGGGATCCCATCTTCATATCAAGCCGGGCCCCAATCCCAAGGTTAGGAAAGCCTGCCCAACCCAGTGAGCGTCAAGGGGACTAGATATAACATAACCGCTCTGAGACCAGATTGTGCGTTTCTTTCGACTACGCCTGTGATTAAGAATGTTGGTATGAAAAAAATTCCACGATGACTTGATTTTCCTGTCATGGTGAGTGCTGGTGAATGGAGTGCGAGAGGTCGACTCACCATGGTTCTGGAGTGCTTCCACTTTGTCAGCTTGTTCAGGATCCTCAGCAGGTTGATGCAGGAAAACAGGTTCCTCCAGCAGAATTGGTTGTTGTCTCCCGCTTCCTGTAGAAAACGGAACGAGGACACAGTGTCATAGACGTGAAACATTGTAGCGTGGTTTTAACAGGTCTCACAGAAAGTGTCAATGCCTTTGAGCCGCCACCAGGGGCAGAGTGGATGACGGTGAGTGAATGAATGAATGACTGAACGTGTGAGTGACAAGAGTCAGTTAGTGTCATTGCTGGTCTATCAGGTGTTTCACATCTACAATAAAATACACACATTGAATATCAATAAAATATTTCCAACTATATCTCGTGTGAAACAGCATAGTACAGTAAGTATATACTCTGAACCCCCTGATGGCTCTCTAGGTCATATGTGAATAGAACTGCCAGGGCATTTGGGCATTTTTATAACTTGTTTTTTTATGTTCTTATTAATCTTTTCTATATGTCTATTCCCTCTAATTGCTGTGTAGCGCTGCCCAAAACAATGCAATTTCCCTTCAGGGATAACAAGGCTCTTAACTTGTCTACAGAACTCAGGTTGTCATAAGAGTGAGCAACTTACCAGACTCTCTGCGGTTAGCTCAGGCAGCTCATGCACCACGCAATACGGGAAGTCTAGTACTGAAATGCTGTGCGGAGGCAGAATGACAGAGAGAGTGAGAGGGGCTGTTTAACAAAGATATTTGAACCCCCTCCCTCCCCCCGTTCATAGACATCATAGAGAAACTGGTGTCCTAAGCATTCTTTAATCAGAGAGGGGTATTAAAAAGAAGAGCACCTACCTATTCTTAGCTGTGATGTAGGACATGATATTCTGGTTGAAGAACTTCAGAATGAGAGGTATGCAGTTGGCAAACACCAGGTGTTGAGCCATGTACTCAAACTAGGAAGAAGAACAGACAAAGAGGTAAGGCATGAATGGGTACAAATAAAAACAACACCAAATGATTTTCAGACCAGGCCTGATTTATCATCCAAATGTAAACTTAGTGATAACACCCTCCACTGAAACACCAAACAAAGGAATGGGAGAAAAATATTTACTTTGAAACCAACAGCTCTTGACATAAGAATCATGACAAAAGTATTTTGAAATAGTGAAAGTGTTTACAGCGGTTGTGCTTATAACAGAACAGGGTAGACCTTATTTTGATGGGTTAAGAAATTAGCAAAATGTTTTTAATCCCATCAATAAATAAAACTAAACATACATGACTTTCATTAAGTTAAAGATTTAACACAATTTGATATGATAAACTATTAACTATTAAACGACTATCCAAGCCTGGTTTTGAAGTGTGTGACGCCAGTACCTGGTAGATATGGTTGAGTTTGAAGTGTTTGAGAAGCAGCAGTAGGATGGCAGAGATGGCCTTCACAATGATCTCTTTGTGGCGATTGACATCCACACCAAGTTTCATACTTTGTAACACTGTGGTCCTGTGGAATCAGACACACATGATCAATCACCTGTTCAGCTTCAATAAGATCTTCAGCTGGACATACTCTTGCTGTAAACCCTTTTTCTTTGCCTTTATTTTCTCAACCGACCCTTTGCAAATACTTCAAATGTCCCACCTTTCTTGGTTAGCATTGCCAAATCCCAACTTTTGCATTCAACCCACCTAAATCCTATTGAGACCAACTCTGAAAACCTCTGATAAATAACATTAAATTAGCAAATAAACAGATCCCCAGTTCATTCATTACATGCAGACATTGTGAAAATGACTTTATAGAGAAACAAGCATATGGCCCCAAATGTAATTTACTGCATGCGCTGTTCTTCTGTCAGCGTAGGCAAATCAGAGTGGAGCAGGGCAGAGACCTTCAGCTAAATTTTGCTAAAGTTTGCTGACAAACCTCAAAAAAATGAAAACAACAAACCTTTCTAGATACATTATTTTGCTTAGATATAAAACTGATTCGCCAGCTGCCAGAAAATTGCTCAGTATTTTTAATTTTATTTTTTAAACATACCAAGTTATTTAAAAACCCATATCTGACAGATTTTAAACGCCAGTAATGCACTCTGCATACCTGTACTCATCTTTACATGAAAATCAAACACACCCCCAGTCCTGTACTCATCTTTACATGAAAATCAAACACACCCCCAGTCCTATACTCATTTTTACATGAAAATCAAACACACCCCCAGTCCTGCACTCATGCAGCTTGGAAACTCAATATTGTCTGTTCAAGCACTCCACAGTGGTGGCTACTGGCTAGTTTCAAATGGCAAGAGAGGTAACTGAACTGTCCAAGGCTGTAAACATAATTCCTAAGAATTCAATTAGTCTACTAGTCTAACGGTCAATGGTAATTTAGCCCCGTGTGTCAGACGAGCTGTTTAAAGACTGTGAGAGGTTGTTTACTTACGGCATCTCCTCAGGCAGCACATCGGCCAGGATGTTGATAGAGTCTGTCTTGGCCTTGGAGGTGGGTGCTGCTGCCAGCAGGATCTTTAGCAAGGCGATCTGACAGAATGGGAACAACACCAAAATGACCCATTAACACGATTACGCCAAAATTAACGTATTTGCATTTGCACCCACGTTTTATTCAAAGCACGCTCCTCCTAGTTGCCTTAAAAGAACCATACCGGTATGGTGATAAACCTACATAAAATTTTATCTCCTGGTCGCCTGGGAGCCTCTTGTCAAAGAAATCGATGAACACATTGGACCAGAGAGGCGCTACGGATAGCGGTGAGTTCATGAACGTAAACAACGAAGTACACGCGCAGAGAGAGAGAGAATTATGTTTTCTCCAAGGAGCGACCAATTCATTAGCACCACCAGGAGATCATTTTTCTTCTATATAGTTCTATGGTTTATCACCATACATTTCAAATTTTTTAAAGGAGGTAAACAAAGCAAAAAAAATGTAATATAAAAAAGTAACCTATGCTCAGGAAAACGGCTAGGGGTAATGTAAAATATGTGTGCTGATTAGAAAAACAGGCTACAAATATTTAAACCAGTATGGTCCTTTTGTCCTGATTGGAGTACAGGTCTGCATGTAAACGTAGTCAGTGGAATTCCCAAGAAGGTTGGGTGCCGTAAAGGAAGGAGATGAGAACACTTACCATATACTGAGGCAAGCTGGGGAGGATTCCCTGATACAGCAGCTCTGTGGCACACATCTCCACCTCCTCTTCCCCCTACCAACACAGAGATATATGAAACCACAAAAAAAAGTTTGAAAGTTTAAAAATAACCCATAGTCTATTAGTACGTTCACATGCAACGCGAAGAGAAATATTGTCTCACTTTACTCGCATCAGCTCGACAGTTTATAACTAGCAAAACTGGCATGAAGACATGCTAGTGAGCTTGGTCTCAACAGTGGCATTGTTGACATATACAAAAACAAGACCGTTTCTAAATGTAACCTATTCAATATCTACAGGCTACAGAGCATTCACACCATTCTATTTCATATTCATTGTTAAGACATATCTGTATTTGCTCCATCACACCTGGTGAATTTCTCACTCAAGATGAAACACCGTTCGCAACGACTCGAGTGAAGCTGCATCTGTCCGCCTGCGTTTGCACCTTTTAATTGACTTTATATGCATTTGCGCAACCTCTAAATTTAGTTTCGCACCGTTTTTGAACATACAACCAGGCTGAAACCGGGCTGCAAAGGAGAACAGTAACAGCACCGAAGACGATGGTAGCTTACACAAACTGGTTCAGTACAGTTAGCATCAGCTTCTTAGAACATAAAAACCTTGATGACATCACAAAATAGCCTTGGTTCTTTGGTTTTGTGCTATGGGAGACACTTTTTCATGTCCTCAGCTTTTATATTGAGCTGTCCAAGGCCACAAGTGTACTCAGGTTTATAATTAAATTGAGCAGCATTCTCACCCCAGACAGTGGAGTTTTTTGAAACTCATCTTCCTTCGAAATCTGAATCTCTGCGATGGAAACATATTTATGCTGAAAGAAAACAGAAAAATGTATTTATTTCATCAAGCAGCAAAGTAATATTCATATTTCCCCGATTATCTCCATGTAAGAGAAGACTCTGGAGCTGCCATGTGGTGGCAGCAAATATTCAAATGCAATGCAATACCTGCTTCAATGTCTTGATGCTCTCGTGTATCGGTCTGGGCAGGCCAACAACTGTATCTGTGTCACTACAAGAAAAACACAAAAATAACCATTCAGGCAATACTTGAGAAGCAGTATTTAATTTCAAATAATAAATAAAATCACAAACACTGTCAAAAAAGCATTTAGGTTCCTCTTTACATATATAAGATGAAACTTACTTTCCAAGAGTGTATCCAATGAATTTACTTCTACTTGATTCGAGGAAATTTTCAATGTCCTTTTCCCTGTTTGAGCAAAGACAATATAATTAATAAAAACAAAACCCAACACAAAGCACATTTTATTCCTATGATACTGGACAATTTTATCGATTTAGGTACGGGAACAAGTCTTTCTCAAAGCTAAAAACAGGACAATAAAGCGGTATTTCAACATCCATTTAGTCAGTGGTGAAACCCCACTGCTGGATAATTGTACTCACTGTTAGGAAAAAAAACAGAACATGCAAATTCGGTTTTAGTATGGAATTCCCATTTAAAGTTTCGCGTAACCTCAACACATTATTCTGTATCGTCCAAATTTGTGAGGCCCACATCCTGCTGATGTCTCCAAAACCACCGCACCTGACTTTAGGAGCCCAAGGCAGCCCCTTGGGGAAAGACACCCTCTCCGATGGGGGGTGTGGGATGGGCGGGGGCATGACCTCGTCCCTCTCCAGGGGGAAAGGCTCCGCCTCTATGGAGTTGTCATTGTCATCGTTGTCATCCTCATCCTCCCGAGAATCGTCAGCCTTGTACGGGTCCTTTTCATTGAATGCATCCAGGTTGTCCTGTTTTATCAGGGCCTGTGGTAGAGAGGATGAAGAGATGTAGTTGAATACGTATGGCATGGTGACGCTGCTACATGTTTAATTGGTTGCGGCCTTCACCCTACATTGCATTTGTTTGAGACTACATGCAGGGAGAAGGAGTAATGCTTATTTGATTTGAAACTAATGGGAACGATTAACCGACTAGCTGTTCAATTGCGGAGACAGCATCTTACCAGTCGACAGTGAAAATACTAGTCTGTTAAAGTACATTTAACTATACAGACTTGCCAGATCAGAGCAAAGGGCCCATGCCTTCACATTAGAAATATAAACGTGCAATTCACATATTCTACCTTATATTCACTACCTTAATTAAACTTATTGAGGGGAAAAATGAAGACATCATCTGTGCTGGGTTGTACAGGGTGTTGCATGATTACGGCTCACACACATACACACACACAAAGAAAACCTGTCAATTACTTCTGTTTTTGCCATCTTTAGTTTTAGACTACATGATATTATTTCAGCACTGAAATTAGTCACAATTTCCATCCCTTATAGGGAGATGGAATGAGACTTATTTGGCTTGAAACTAGGGCTGGGCAATATACCAATATTTATCTTTCATCGTCTATCCTCGTTATTCAAGCGTGGGATTTTTTGATATTGCTCAATGATCAATCAATCATGATTCACAATTTTGTTGTTCAAATGATGCAGATTTCTCACAAAATGATTGCTGAAATATATTTGAGAATGTTCATTGAAAATGAGTTTCATTTTGGTACTGTATCATACCTCCAATTATCCTGCAGTCCAATATGATGTAAGGCAGTTGGCATTATTTAACGTGATTTTCCATACCTAAGCAGATATCGCGATGTACGTATATCGTCATTAAAAAAAGTCCTTCTGAATATCATGACATTTATCTTTTTCAAATGTCGCCCGGCCCCATCTGAAACCACATGTGGGTCGGGGGTGTGACGCTTACTTTGTGTTCACGGCGCGCCCGTTTCTGCTGCTGCTCTATGAGGTCGGAGGCGGAGGCCGGGGGAGAGGCCGCCCTCATGCTCCTGATGACCCGGATGCTGTCCTCTGGGAGGGGGGGCAGACCCAGCTCCTCACGCTTACGCACCTTGATGTTCTGGAGCTGCTCAAAACCTCCGAGGGTGAACTGAGACAGGGGGTGAGAGGTTGTCAGCGAAGGTTTGTCAGGTTGTCGCCCGAGTCATGTTCTCGCTCTCCACCAGTTGGGAGCTTAACTTAAAAAGATTGTATTGAAGATTCAACTGGGGCAAACCAGAGCAATAACAAACAGTTCATTAAAAAGGTAGAATTTTGGTTAAAGGCCCAATCCGTAATCTAAACGTAAAACAAATGGCCCCACCACCAAAAACAAACAAACAGAAAAAATTAGGAATGGATATATGTTTTCATTGACTGAGCTGTTGATACAGGGGCTAGCACTAGACAACAGGTAAATGAGTTTTTAAAATAGGATTTGCTGTAGTTTCTGGCTGTAAAAGGTTTGTTTGAATTGGTAATGTTTGTGAACGCTGAAGTAAAACAGCCCTACATTCTAATAACACTGGAGTGAAGAGACCAACTTTCTAATAACACTGGAGTGAAATAGACCAACATTCTGATTTGCAAGGGGTGAAGAAAGTTCCAAAACATTTATTTTCCATCTATAAGCCAATCTATTCAAGACTGTATGTCAATACGTCCTACATTTATATGGGCAAAATAATGATGGACTGGGGCTTTAACTTAGAAATTGATCTCACCAATATGCTCTTCCACAGCAGCAGTAAGACCTTCTTCATAGGGAAGTGTGGCGCATGACCACTGCAGAACTTGGTCACCATGCCAAAAAGCATGACAGAGATGGGCTCGTTGTTGTACAGAGGAGATCCTGAACGACAGAGATGGGAAACAGTCAAATACTTTACATAAGAGAAGAAATGTATTATCTCTGTAGGGAAATTGTCTTGCTGTTGACAGCACCATATGGCAATGAATAGAACAGAAATATAGAAAAAGGTAAATAAGATTAAATAAATGCTAAGAAATAAAAGCATAAGGTAAGCCATATAGCATGGTCCCATACACCCATTTAGAATGATCACACCATTCTCAATACAGTCATGCCACTGACCCAGTTCTGTTTTGAAGGTTTCCCTGGTGGCCCTCCACTCGGGTGTGTCTGCCGGGTCCTCCTGCTGAATGGTTTCCACCATCAGGTACATGATGTTCAGCAGCACCCTGAGATCTGTGCTGTCTGCCAGGGAGATCGCTGGCTTCCTGACTGCACTACTACAGGCAGCGCTGTTACTGTAAGAGAGGGAATGAATGAACAACAAGTTCAAATCTCAAGAGACATTTCTTTTAGTCATACCGACAATAGCTGGGATACTGAGGCATGTAAACGACTTATCCTGTTGGGTTTTGTGGTCTGTGAGAGTCCCATTTCCATGACAATACTTGCAATATGCCATTTACTCATGTATACAGGCATATCGGTAATAAGGATATGGAAAAGCGTGTAAACACCTTATCCGGTCAAAGGCCCCGTGCCAAGAATATTAATGTGCATGGGAACGCACTCAATAACTGCTGGACTGCTTACTCTATCTCCATGTTGAGCAGCTCCACCAGGGCTGAGAATGTCCCCACATCCAGCAGCAGGAAGATGTTGTACCTCATCCAGTGCTGTACCTCAGCCTCAGAGCTGCACTCAGCAAATGTCCCTGTAGAGGAGCAAAGAGAAAACTCACCTCTTCAGTCAATAAGGCTACTGGAAACACCATTATCCAGACCGGATTTGTTTTGGCAACATTCAAAAGGTGCAAAAACAACTTCACTTAAATCAACAACTTTCGAAGTTCCACACTGCGATAGACACATGGTACAATGAAAACAGGGCTTTTACATACCAGCACAGTGATGGGGACAGCAAGACCAACGATAGACAGTAGACTATACGAATCCCTCTCCATATTTACATTTAATACTATTATGTACATTAGTGTCTAAGCACTAAGATATGGTTGTAGACAGAGGTGAATCGAGTATCCGCTACCGTGTACTAATCTCTTAAACATCATATTAGTGTGAAAGAGAGAGCGACGATGACCGACCCTGAGCCATGTAGAGGATGGCCCTGGCAACCTTCAGCCTCTTCTCCCGGGCAATCACCTCTAGGCCATCCAACAGGCGCATGGCGTGAGCTCTGTGATGAGCTGTGTCCAGCTCTGTCCATTTCTTATCAGACACTAGTTGACAGCAGAGATGGAGATTTAAAAGATGAGATCTATTGGAAGTATACTAATCGTTAACTATCAAATTATTATGCGGGTGATGAAGTGTGATTTCTTTGAAAAACATACCATGAGTTCTGAAGTCTTCCTCAAAGCATTTTCTATTGAGAACAAACTCTGGTCCTTCAGTATAACTGTATAGCTCTGGATATACACAAAACAAAGAATAATTCAAACACACAGTGGCAGCATGTTCTTCAAGGATGCATTCAAGATGGAGAATACAAGTGAGAGACATAGAATATTAGAGTCAGTCATCAGATAGGCCTATCTACATTGAAGAGCAAGCAAGAGACCACACCTGACAGTTCAGCTGCCCACTTGTCTGTGTCAGCATACTCAAACTCGAGGTCTGGAGACTCAGACATCCCCTGTGTGAAATAGACATGTTTTATGCCTTTGGCAACTTAGCAATAGCATCCATTTTCTGGTGTTGAAGAACAGATTCACCAGGCTATATCTTGTAAGCTGCAGTGGTTAGCTAGATAACGTTAGCTACCAACCAATCTATAGACTATCTATAGATCAGCTACTGTATTAGCAAACACTGCAGCAGGAAATAAACTTGGGCCAATAAAGAATGTTTATGTTGTCAAGTTAGAAAAGGTCTATAACCAGCTTTACATCGACAGTTTACGGGTTCTGTAGCCCCAGCCAAATGACTTTCTGTTCTGCTCATTGATGACACATGAGACAGGTTATGTAGAACTCCGATTCTCAATTGCAATAATCATTTATCCATTTTCAGAGAGCCTGTTCAAGAGGGCATCATTACTGTGATTGTGGGTTCCAGTGGGTACGGCCCATCCATCTACGGCCCAGAAATTACAGCTAACGCTAGACTCTTAACGACACAACTTGCGATTCTTGAGGATATTATGTCAATTTACATAGATTATCTTTGAAAATAAAATATAACTTTAACGTTACGTGATTCCCAACAAGAACATCTGAGGCAAGAAGTACGTTAGATTGAGACGCCTGGTATTAGCGGAAGGCGTTCCGTTCAGCTAGCTGTTACTGTTATTTTAACGAATGGAAAATATATTAACGTCAGGTTGCTAGCTATTTTAAATGAGCTAGTACGTTATCTCATCTTTAGGTCCTCTCTTCGCAAACGGTTTGCTTGTTGTGAGATAAAACAAACAAACAAAAACGTTAATAAATATTTAACGTTAGGCCGTTTTGTTGAAAGCAACACGTCCCACAAGGAGAGGCCTTTTGATCCGACAAGCTCACTTCGCTAGTCATGGTAAGCTAACGTTACTGGGTTAACCACTGGCCATTGTCTGCTTACCTCAGAATCTTTCCTTTGATTACGAACAAATTCGCCCCTGCTTTTATTAGGTAACATAGCTCTCTGTTTATTATTGACTACTAAACCACCATTTCCACCAGCGTCCATCTTTGTTATTTTAACATTTCAGTGGCTTCGTCTCTCGCGAGAGTTTTGCGCGAAGTTCCTTCTTCTATTGGGGTTTATGGCAGACTCGGCACGTTTGGCTCATTGCTGCCTCTCCAGCTGGAATGAGCACTACACCTTAATCAGCACTATTCATCCTATGTCCTCGAATACATGCCTGTAGTAATAAGGAAGTGTACCACAATCCTGGCAATTTGGCTTTGATGTTTATTTCCCCCCAACAACGTTTTTTAAGGAGTACGTCTCCACCCCAACTTGGCCACAGCCTACAACAAGATTCTCTTTTCCTCCATACACTCTGTGCCAGTACTGAAGCATCACGCACTGCACCATCTCCATCACTCCACATTCTTAACACTCGCCATGCTGATGTTTCCCAAGCAGTCCACTCCCCAGCCCACAGTGCCACAGCCTTATAGTCAAGTTTAATATCATCTTCCCTACTCAGATTTGTGATACTATGTCTGTTGAGTGTTGAACCTTGATTGAATGAAAAAATACTGCCTGCCCTTTACCTCACCCTCCCACTCTTGCTGCCACTTCCCTTATACTACCACACCCACTCCTTCCTACAAAAAATCAATCAGTCAATTTCTTTCCGTTTCAATGCTGCTTTGGCCGCTGTATCTGCTGCCTCATTCCCCTCTATCCCTACATGAGCCAGGACCCAGTTGGGCACCCTTGACTCTCCAACCTATAAATCTACAGCAGGATTTCCCCTACCAGGTCTGGTCTAGCCCTCAATCTCCGTCGGCTGAGGCCCACTAGGGCCTCAGCAGCTGAGTCTGAGCACAAAACTGCCTCGATTGGCCCCACTTCTTCCAACCACCAATAGCCCATAGAAGGAACTCAAACCAGGGATTACTCATTCCAAATCCAGCCCTGCCACTCTCTGGATCCTTTGACCCGTCTGTAAAAATATACAGAGGAGCTCCATCTCCGTTTCGGATGTACATTCCGTTACTGGGTCTACTTCATCTTCAGTCTGTGTTTGTTTGTTTGTTTGTTGTGTTTGTTTGTAACGAGATTATGGTATTGAAGTAACCTATTAGAACACTAGGATCTGGTATGATGTTGATTATTGTTTTATACCTTTCCTAACTGCATTTGCTGCCTGCCTTACACCGTTTTCATATTATTGATGTAAAGCACTTTGAGCTACAATCCTTGTATGAAATGTGCTATACAAATAAAGTTTTATTATTATTATTATTATTATTCAGTCTTCAGTCTATCCATAATACTCATATCCACTTCTGGTTGTGGTATTAACCACAGGGGAACAGCTAACCAGATGACTGGTGGTCCTATATCTAATTTCTCAGCTCCTGCCTTCTTTGTCCACTGTCTAATATTGTTTATCCAGCTGTCCCCCCTTGACCCGTCACCTTTCCCTGAGAACTCCCAGGCCTCCTCGTTTAGCAGATCCTTTGTGTGAGGTTCGTCTTTGTACTAGACCACACACCTGCACAGAGTTCTACGTCTGTACATCACACACAGCCTGAAAGAGTTGACAGTGAAATGTCGTCCAACCCTCTGCGTAGGGGAGTGGTACTAGACATGCAGGTCTTCGGTATGCCAGTTCCAACTAGATCTAGTGGTTTTGTCACTTTCTCTATAATTTTTCTCTTTCCCCATTTTTTATGACCTAACATGAGGCCTATACAGTTGTTAGTCAAAATTAGTTGGTAGTCAAAATTCATGTGTTGTCAATGTCAACTTTTGCATCGGGACTAAATAGTTCTAATAGGAGGCCCAAATGTAATCCTCATCCATAAACCACGTAACATATAAAAAAAAAAAATACCTTGACTCTGTCAGATGCAAAGATTTAGGAATATGACAGACTGTGTATTAGGCTAATAAAAGTTATTCTGAATGTTTTTATGCATAACTAAACAGGTTGAGTCATTATTAAATCATTAAACTATCCCCTAAAACATTGTTAAAATATAATATTAAAACCATTAGCTTTTCTTTTAAAAATAAAAAACAAAAAATCTTATGACAATTAAAAAATTCTGAGCTATGAAAATGAGGTGTTAAAGACCACGATAAAAGCGGTTTTCAAATTTAAACAGTGAAGTTTATTAAAGGGATCTGTGCACGTCAACAGATAGAGAGCATATCAACAGAAATAGAAATCCCAGAAAGCTTTACCTTCAAAATTAATGGCTGCTTCGTTCATTGTGTGCCTCAGTCAAACCAAATCACTGACGTAGATTGTGTTACATTTATCATACACATACATAAGCATATTTTTGGATCATAATATCAAATTAAAATCATCCCATTAAAAAGGTTAATTTAAACCAGCAATAGTGAGCAAGCATCACCTCACAGTGGTATATGTATTTACTTTAGTTTGAAACCAGTAAAATCTTTTTCTCCGATAATAACACATTCAGTTGTCATGGTAATAAAGAGTCTAAACTAAACTAATAACATCTTTTAAGAAAAAAAAATTACTTCCAAGGCATTTTGCTAAGAAATGTACACATTGTGAAAGAAAGAAAAAAATCTTTTTACTGCATGACTGCCTTTTCAGAAGAAAAAAAAGCCATGGCTGAATAATAAACATAAAAATGAATGCAGAAAATTTATGATTATGAGAACAAAATGTAAGATTAATTTCTTAATAACATCTCTAAAATTATTTATTGTAAGTCATCTTACAGCAATGCATATTTCAGTTTCATAAAACACAGAGTCAACAACTTAATACCACTCTACGACTAAAAAGCCTTTGACAGAAGAGAAAGATAAACATGTCACTGCATAGCAATTATATTGCAGAATATTAAGATCCATTTAGGGCACTTCCATGCTGACCGAGAGAACAGAGACGATCTTGTGAGTGAGTGACGAATATGTGAAGTAGGCAAATGAGTCACAAGGCACTGTCACTTGACAAGTAACCATGGTTACAACACTCTTATCCTGCCAACAATGTCCTTCTCACTCAAATGTGCTTGGTTGTAATGCCTTACTAAAGCTGATAGTGCAAAGATGAAAGTGCTTCACATTACAGTGGCATTTAACTAATATTCAGCAAAACCAGAAGAGAGTTTCATGCAAACAGATTGACCCTCTTAGACAAAATTGAAGTTGCTGCACAAAGAGAATAAACGTTTCTATAAGGTGAAATAGAAATGACAAACAGAATTAGGTTCTATTTGATCAAATTAACACAAGGGCTCAGCATGGGTTGATCTAACCTAAGTTTTAATTGATGGCCACAGTGCTTGATGCTTTATTATTGAGTTATTTGGTAACGTCTAAATATACAAAATCTCCCGTTTCTAAAAAGATGCAGCATTTGGATATTGAGTACATGCAGCACAACACCAGCTCAGCACCAGGGTGCCACGATGCAGGGTCCTAATCAGGAACACTGTATGTAATATGTGGAAGGTTGGCCCATAGATCACCAGGTACATGTGTTATGACATGTGTCAAAGGACTTCAGTGAATAGAGAATAACTACATGCACACTCTAGTTGACAAAAAATACACCAGTCATCTAATGACACTACACTTGTGACCATTCGGTTTTTTGCACAACGGGCACAAATGAGCAAACCGAAAAATCCAACATCAAAATGGGGGCAGTGAAGCAGTGAACACCTATAATATTAATATTACGGGGAGGGAATGCCTTTGCCATAAATATGGGTGGTTACATAGTGATCTGACTAAAAGAGCACTGCCGATAATCCAAAAGCAAGTTTGGCATTACCAACAAAGAGTTATATGGATTGCCAAACATTTTACTAACAAAACTTACTCTAAGTGCTTTGAACAGTTGGGTTAAATCCACTTCTACATTGTTAATACCAAATGGTAACTCCTTAGTAGCTTAGTACCATTACAACATTAGTAGTACAACATGAGTCCTACAACAAATTAGATATGTACTGTATCTCAGTGCTGGCCTCTATATATACCAGTATGAGATTGAGTCATCTGTGATCGCCTGGGTAATATTACATACCCACAAGGAATTCAATTAAATTGTAAAAATTTAAATTGAAAAGTGACTGTGAAATGAAACTGGTCGCTTGTCGCTACAATGTTGTAAACTGGCCATGAGAACCAGAAACAGAAAGGTGCAAGCAGCTTGACCATTTTATGCAAATATATTGTGGGGATTGGTGAAATATTCAAGCTGTCACAAATATTGCGGGGTTTGGTTGAATTTGTGTTAATTCTTACGATTGCAAAATCCTGGAGGGACTGATATAGATAAATTGTTTGGGTGTAGGGGTGTGTAGGTGCAAACTTCTTACTGTTGTAGAATCTGATTTGTTAACACTGTTGTACATATAGCCTGTGTCTTCACGTACATACATTTTATAGAACATACATGAACATGTTTTCATCATGATCCAGAACATAATGTAGCATTAGCTGCCATAGTCAATTTACTCTGGGCAGGTTATCCTTGATAGACTAATAGAAAGATATCCTAATATTATACTCAGAATATTAGCCTATATCTAAAACTTAAAAAAGTATATAAAAAAAATAATAATAATAATTTAAAGTTCAAGTGAGATTAGCTCTGGATATAAATGCTCCAGTAGTACAGATCTGGGCAAATTTTCTTTTTAATATATTGCTGCCGTCAGGCCAAAAACATTGTATCTCCAATCTTGGTATTTTTCATGTTTTCACTTGAGTCGAAGGTTTACATGGTCCACCTCCATGTTGTGAGCAGGTTTCATGACTCTATGAAACTGTATGTAGAATTTCCAAAAATCTGAAAATGAGTTCATTTTTCTCAATTCCTGAGGAGTGAAACCCTTTTGGAAATACAAGGTTTTCACCCAACAGCAGTGATATTTGAACATGATTTAATATATCAGACTGAATTAATTAGGCTATATTTCTTCTAAAACAGTAAAGAAATGCACAAATGTCTGACAAGATAAGAAAAACCAAGCATTCCTCATGTTTTGATTTTGAATTGAAAATGTATTCAACTGAGGTTGAGCATTTCCAGTGAGAAAGCCATTTGTTCTTCTAGCTGGAATGTATTCAAGGTAGAGTGCAGCAACATTAAAAGCGGAAAGCAATTTCATTTCAATCATTCATTTCACAACTAACGCTTTCCCTGCACAATCATTTGGCACAATATATATATATACTAATACACAATTCAATGTTTATCATATCTCTAACATATAGATGGGAGCAGATATGGAAACAGACAGGTGAAGAAATAAAGCAGAAAGCAGGAGTGCAGTACTTAAACTTGTCATCCACAGCCAGTTCGGTGCCACGTGGAGGTGTGTATTCAATGTACTTTAGTTCAAACTTAACATCGTTTTCCTTTTTGCAAAGAGGTGCAGCAAGAAAGTGAATCAAACTGATTACTGTGGCTAGTGAAATACAGCTAAATAAACCCTTGGTGTCCTGTGAACAGTCTTTAAAAAGTACAAAATATAGAACTTCCTTTTATCTTCTGGTTTGGTAATTTTCGGCATTGTTGAAGTTGAGGTTTACTGGGGTGAGGTTTCCTCATGCAAACTAATACCTGTGAACAGCAAAAAAAAAAAAGGGAGTTGAGATGGGAAAAGTATTATGTCACACTTTTGACAGTATCTTCTTTATTGAGTAACGCTTTACATTACCCGGACTCATATCACATCCACAAGTCAGTAGTGTGGTCAAGCCCTGAAATAAACGCTGAAACCTATTTTGGGTGCACTGTGGATTAGGTTTCAGTGGTTTCAGCGGCCCCATTCACTTTGCATTAGTTTGTGGCTAACTAGCCAGAGCTGTGGATATACATTATGAAGAACAGCATGGATTGTGCTGAGAAAGGATTCTACCGACTCTACCTGTCAACCTATCATGTTGTCCAATGCCCAGTGTATCACCACCACAAGGTTAGAGAAATCCCTCATCTGAATCTTGCAGTTACCATGAAATCCATGTGGTTGCACTGTCGATATGCTGTACCTTTTCTGTTGAATACATCAGACTAATTTGGACTGCTGTATGGCAACTTGCTCTGGCCATCCAAATAAATTTTTAGAGTACTCGTGATGGAGTACTCAATGATGCAGTACTCAACGACTACATTATTCGAAATGCCCATCCCTAGTAAAGCCAAGCAAGTGGAAAAGTAACCTTGTTCCCTATCACCCTATGTTTGGCAGCCATGTACGCATTGGAGGAGGTGCCACCTTTTGCATCTCTAAAAATATGACTGTTATGCTCTCTTTTGAGCTGTCTATTTGTATAGCACATGCAAGTATTGCTTTTCAGGATAAGCACATACTCGCAATGTCCCACAAAATACCTGTACTATTTATGTACTCGTTACCACTGTAATTTAGGTGGACATGAGTGAATAATTGAAAGTGGGCGACTGCTATGCAGTAGAGAAAGTCCAGGGGGAATTAGTACCTGTAGTAGTTGGGTTTGAAGGGACCGTTCTTGTTCAAGCCCAGGTACTTGGCCTGCTCATCTGAGAGCTCTGTGAGGTGGGCGTCAAAAGTAGGAAGATGCAAGCTGGCAACATACTCATCTGGAACACGCAGACAAAATGATATAAGAGATAAAATAATAATAATGCTCTTCCTGTAAAAATGTTGAATAGAGGGAAAACGACTCCTTTCTGTTTACTACTAGAACTGTACAGAGCAGTCAGAACTATGATTTGCATTATCACTTATTTAACACCAGTGGGCATGAGTAGGGTTTTATGGGAGGTGATTTTCAATTATCAGCTCAGCCAAACCTAAAACTTGTGAAATCAGAATATACTGTATATGCAAAAGACATTTAGAAAACATCTTATCTGTATAGTCTTGAGCCAGAGCTATTTGTAAGCTTTTAAGATAAAACTTTAAACATTATAGGGTAAGTTAGTTATCCTTGCATTCCTCACCCATCTTCTTGGGCAGCAAATAGACATCCTGTTTGTATCGTCCCTCTGGAGCATTGTACAACTCAATGAGGGCGAGGGCCTGCAAGACATCAAACGCACAAGTCATACTTTTGCAAGCGGATACATATCAAAGAGATTAAAGCTAGAGTGTGCACTCTCTATCTACACAATACAGCCAAAGTGTTCCCACAGCCACCGCGCCATTAGAGGCAAATTCAGAATTTCTGATTTCTACCCAGAAGACAACACTGCCTCTTACTCATTTGAGATTCAGTGGTGGTTGGAACACTGCATTTTCCACATTACTGCCACTTAGTGGAAAGAGTGATGAGGATCTGTAACCTCATTACAGAACAAATCAGAGCCTCTAGCTGGTAGTATACACATGAGAACAGTCAATCACCCCGACACATGTTGCAGAAGATCATCTGACTCACATGGCTTCAAGCCACGAGAAACGAGATTTTGCGCATTCTATGCATCTCTCTGAATACATATCAATCAAATGCATACAATCTTAAAACTCTCAAACACAGCTGGTTCATATACCCAGTGTTATAAATCACCAATTCAACTACTATTCTTAGAACCTTGTGACTCATGATTGCTGAAATAATACCACTAATTTACAAACGGAGATAACATATCACAGCAGATTCACAGAGGATACTATACTGTGCCATTGCTTTCCTTACTAGAGAGAACTCATGCTAAACTCCTGCCTTAATGAGACAAGCTCAGCACAGATAAACCCCTCAACCACCATTTCTCCCTGGAACATTATTATTAGAAATGGCATTCTCGGGTCAGAGAGTACATTCCTACCATCTACCAGGCTGGCCTAATTATCACAGCAAATGAGGGGATGGAGACTGAACTCTGCATACTCTGCTATGGTATCTCCAGTTCTAACTGTTAGTCACTGTTGTTGCCTATTGTGGGCTGCAGGCTTGGCAGAGTGAGTGTGTTACCTGGGTGGTGGCTGTGATGGACAAGACAAAGGTGGGGACGGTGGAGCAGCTGAGGTTCAGGAGACGACCCTAAAAGGGGCACAACAGGTGTAGGTTTAAAACAGGGGTGATCTGACATTTGGTGACCCCATACTGAGATCAGCGCATTCCTGTGATCAGCGTTTAAAATGTATGAAAATGGTTTTGAAACATATTACATTATTTTTTCCAAAGGAAGTCATTTTCATATCAGGGGTCCTGGCCCAAAAGTTAGGAAAAGCCTAGTTTAAAATATAGCCATGAATTGACAATGCATGACTGTAAGTAGGGGATAACAAACAAAAAAAGTAAGATAATTATTGTATATGACTGTATGTGGGACAGGGTTCATACACTTTATCCCAAATCGAATTTCATGCCTTTTCCATGACTGTTCCATGAGTTATAGTGCAATTTCCATGACCAAAATGTGTCAGTGTTAATGTTTTGGCAAGCTATCACTATGACTGTAGACTTAGAAAATGTGTTATGTGGGTTGTTATTCCTTCAAAGGTAACTAGGTTTATCTGCAGCAAAACCAGACATTACTTTACTGGGTGAAAAAAATAGATTAGAGCAAATTTCCATGACATCTCTAAAACCTTTTGGACATGTATAATTTTCCATAACTTTTAAAAGCCTGGAAAACACAATTTTAAAATTCCATGACTATTTCAGGTTTTCTATGACCATATGAACCCTGGTAGGGGATAATGTACTAAAATTCTTTATTCTTATCCATGACTGTATGTAGGGGTTAGTGTATGTTAGCCATGAAAAACATGAATGCAACCCATCACCTCAGCCAGCAGGATGACCCTCTTGCCATCAGGCCAGATAACATGGTCCACCTGAGAGCGCACTCTCTCCCAGGTCAGCTCAGGGGTCCGTAGGCTCGCCTAGAGAAGAAAAGGACATCAGTCAACAAAAGCTCCTCTCAGTCACACTCTTTACAATACATTCTCCAACAATTGTGGTGCCTCACCACATCAATCTCAGTATTGGAGTGACCCATGTTGCAGACAATGGAGCCATTCTTCATACGGTCCAACTGGTCTCTGGTCACCACATTCTTATTCCCTAGAGAAAGATGTACATATTACAGACTGTGCAAAGGGCCATGAACCTGAAGCAAGTTACTGATTTGTCAGGTAGGCATACATTAAAAGTCCATAGATTAACATAATCCCACGTAAATGCAGCCAGCTGTTGAACACGTGGATATGTAAGCTTGGTTTTGATGTTTAGCTACCAGTGCATGTAATGATGACGTCCACATGGCGGATGACCTCGTTGAGCTTGACCACTCTGAAGCCGTCCATGCTGCTCACAGATACAGAGAGGAAGATAGACAGAGCAACATTTAAAAGGACTGTCAACATTTTTAACAACCCTATCTGATTTTTCACAAAGTAGGATTCCTTCCAGTTCACTCAAAAAAAAACAACAAAAAAAAAAACAGTCCACCCAAAAAGCTTTTGGTTTTTGAGATATTGGAAGCCGAAAATGTTAGCATTTGTTGGCACCATGCTACGCATGCTAGTGGAAGTCAATGGGAATCGAGGTATTCTAAAAATCTCTTGCTAAGCAATATTCATATTTCATGCCCCCCATGAACTGCTCACAAATACCAACACATCTGGTTTCCTATATCTTAAAAACTGAGACATCAGTGCTTTTGGATGGAATGAAAGGACTCCCAGTTTGTCCCAAATCAGATAGGCTTCTTAAAAATGTGGACTATCCCTTTAAGCTCATTGAGGAGAGCTGTAGATACAGGTTGTTGATAAACACCTCAAATGTAAATTGTAAGACATGACTGCTTTATTCAAAGTAGGTGTAAAGTATATAGCTTTAGTATATTATATATGTATATTCGCTATTGTTCTGCGAAAGTTCAAGTTGAATGTTATACTTCCACATATATTTTTGTTTAGCTAGCCAGCTCAAGAGGCTGCACTGTGGCCTTATTCGTGCGGGCATTTCTCTTAGTCATCAGAATTTGATATTCAACACATTCAGCATTTCATTCTTCCCACTTGTTGGTCTGACACTCACCAGGCCTGCAGGGCACAGATAGGATCTATCTCCGTAATGTAGACAATGGATCCCAAGGCTTTCAGAGCAGCACAGCAACCTTTCCCAACCTACAAACACAGCATGTGACAGGAGCAATATAGTCACATTTGTAGACAACCTTGACATAGAAAGAGGTAACAGTGTACATTACCCTTTTCACAGAATGTATATACATTAAGTACATGAGTACATCAAGGACTTAAGTTACTGTTGTTAGGGCCAGAGGTTAACATAACAAGACACTAAATATGAATACCCTGTGCAATCAGTTCAATCATTAATGCTATAGTCTAGACTCAGCAGTCAAACATAAAACAAGCTGGTTAAGGTATGTTAAACATAACCCCTGTAGGATGTTCTCTGAATACACCATCCTTGTTAAATTCTATAGTCCTTGGGAGCTGCTTTCAATCTGAACATTTCATTAGTATTTCCTCTCCCCACTGCTCTAGATGTGTAGTTTACCCATAGAACTCCAACATTACACCAAATAAAAGAATGAAACAGATCACTAAGTGGATCACAGGAGGATCATGTTTTACTAGCATTAGATTTTGTCACCACAACTAATGTCACAGCTTGACCTTTTCAAACTTGACAACATATACATTCTAAATGGGCCCTTGTGTATTTAGTGTTTGCTAATACAATAGCTGACAAGAATTATAAGAGGAGGATGGGTCACAGCCCCAACGTTCTTCTCACGGAAGTTATTCAGCGCCGGGAGACAACGGCACTTCTTCCAATTTGATTTGTCTCCCAGTTGTAATGAGGAAAGCCATTTTCCAATGTTTCTATGACAACACTGACCCATCCTCTTATTATTATTCTAGATAGCATGACAGGACTATTCCCTAGCAACGTAACTCCATTGAAAAAGGTCTATAGTGGGAAAAAAAAAACAACACATAGAATTTGAACCAAACTATAAGAATACTCTTACCTCTCCATAACCACATACAACCACCTGTTTTCCTCCAAACATGACATCTGTGGTTCTCTTCAGGCTGGAGAGGGTAAACACAGAATATCAGCGCATCAGTAGGGGTGTAATGCAATTGCAATATTTGTAACTGTGTCTGTTCAATTCCAGAAATAATCTGTATCTGGATATTAACTGGAAGTGGGCCATTTGTAAAAGTTGGCTGATAATACAAACATGTTAAATTTACACATCTTGCTAAAGTTTGCATATCAATGAATGTGCTTCAGAAACAACAGACGCAATATCTTGAAACTATTTTGTTCCTTGAAGAAGCCGTGGTATTACTATGCACTGGGGCTAGCTTGCTAGCTTGTTCAAATATATCGCGTCAGTCTGAGAGAAGAATCAAGCATAGGAAATACATGAGGAGTGCTGTATTCTGTTGTGGATGACTAAAACTTTTGTTAGCATGTTGTAGTGTGGATTAAAACTTTTTTGCTACCAGACCCCATGTTCTGCCTGTCTAAAGCTGTCCGGCTCACTCAGAACACAGCCAGAACTTCAACCATGGGACTCGGTAAGTCAACTCATGGCTATGCATAGATTACACTACTGGCAAGTATTTCATACCACTTTATGTAAAAAAGAACCCGAACTATCCCTTAAGCCATGGATCTCGGTCTGATAAGACTTTGTCCCGAAGGCCACCATCTAATAAGATTTTGTTGTTGTGATACAGAACTAAAACAGAATTGCAACTGTTAATACCTACTGTAGGTAGGGTGACCTTTATTAAAAATAGACATTCTTAATATGCTTAATATGTATATGCTTAATACTGTGAAATTAAACGATTCCTTTTTTTGCTAAGGACCCCCTGAAACCCCATAAAGGACCCCTGGGGGTCCCCAGACCCCACTTTGGGAGCTACTGCTATAGGTTGCGCTTTGTTGGAGGTCAGCTCTCTGTAAGTCAAATGACCTGCCCCTACAACCTGAACTCACTTACCCGTCCAGAATAGACTCTCTGCAGCAGTAGAGGTTGTCAAACTTCTGTTTGGTCACAGAGTCATTTACATTCATGGCCGGCACACACAGTTTGCCGGCTTTGGACAGTTGATATAATCTGGGCGGGAGAGAGAAGAGGGTTCAAGCTTTGTGTGTGTCCTATAACCTGGTTGTCAATTAACTGCATATGTGACTGAAAGGTCTCTAGCTGTGTGTGTGTGTGTGTGTGTATTTCATTGGAAGTGTTACGTGATATCTAGCGAGTAATAAATCACCTGTGAACCCCAGTGACACTCTCCTCTACAATGCCCCTAATCTTCTTAAATACATTGGGGTATTTCTTATACACCCAGTGGGTCAAATCTCCTCCATCATCAAGGATCTAGGATAAGAGAACACTTAAATTAAAATGCACAACTTTCTGAGGTGTTTTAACATAGACGGCAAGAGAAAAGAGCATGGACTTTGCTGCCGGAGAGATGCATTAGTACTGTTGCAACTTTGACAGGTGCCAGGCGATCCAGATGGCACAAATAATAGCAGTATATACTGTGTGCATATGACTACATGGGTTCAAATCCATTTTATGATATGCTATTGGATATTTATCAACTCCCTTTCCTGTTGCACTTCACTGTATATTGTTAGAAAAAATAAAAAAACAATACTTGAAGAATAAATACTTGAGGCTCCATAAAAAGCTTTATAGGCACTGTAGCTACCATGTTAGGCTGCCAGCCCTCCGTGTTGACACAGCGGTCAATACACCACCAGAAGTCATCCTCAGATTCTCCCTTCCAGGCAAAAACTGCCACACCTAA
>OMKL01154521.1:19706-44582 GCA_900302295.1 Parasudis fraserbrunneri | reverse complement strand
ATATAGACAAATGCAACATAATTTCTTCATTGAACAGTCAAAGGTTCCTGCAGTCGAAGCAGCAGACAGTGATAAAAAGTGTGATTAAAACTGCCGTAAAACTGTGTTCCAATTAAGAGGCACTGCCGCACTGCAGTCTTGGCTTGGGTTTTGGCGTTCACCACAGATATACTGTAGAGAGATATCTTACTGCAGTCTGGGCAGTGATGTGGGTGCAGCCCACAATTTTGGCTCCTGCCAGTGGTTTCTCACCCTGGGCTCTCTTCCTGAGTGATACGAGTGCTGACATATCTGCAACAAGGAAAAAAAACAAGGGAGGAGAGTGGGTGAGTGAGTGCTTCTCTATATTTAGCAAACTGAACTAGAGAGAGGACTAATGCAACACAATAACTCTCTGTCTAAAATACTGTTGAGTAGAAGCTGGCTTGGGTGTTCTGAGAATCTGGTTTCTGTCTCCTCGCTTGAAGTCCAACCGCTTATTGGGTCATTCTAACAGTCGAGCACCTATTTTTTTTTAAGGTAGCCATGGAGCCATGCAAAGTATGCGTTTTTACAAAACAATACTGTTGTCAACAATATACTTAAAGAAAATTAAAAAAATTAAAAATGTATTTAACATAATATATATAGAAATTGTATATTTCAGCAGTATTATAAATAATTTGTGATGGAAATTAGATGAGAAAAGACCATTTTGAATAAAGTAGCTCCATGACAATTATATAACAAGATAAGGACATAAAAAAATAATAATGTAATTTATACTGGAAAACTAAACCATCAAATGCCATTACCGGTACTCAAAACTAAGAAAAATACCGTGATATGATATTTTGGCCATGTCACCCAGCCCTAATAGAAGCACTCAAAGTTAAATATTAGTGTATTGAAAATAAATTGTCATTCATCGCAACTAAATCATTTATCATTTATCATATATTATCTGCAGGCCATTTCCTTACATGGCGTCACTATGATACTTTGGGTTCATGTCTCTTTAATAAGGTCACAGTCACACCAGGAAATAATGGCTAGCTGAGCAGTTCTTTGGTTGACAAACAATACTGTATCTATCAAACGTTTATTGCTATCAATTCTTATTAAAAAAAAAACTGTTCCACTCGGAACTGCTCCAGCTGGACTCATTGATTCCAGCAAAACTCATCTGGAATCTCAGGGCTCAATACTGCCTAGAAGGCACAAGGAATATCTACATACACATTACATAAAGGTATTACGTCAGCTGGAAGCTGTTGTCATGTAGTGGAAGATGGTGTACTATGGATTATGGTGTACTATGGATTATTATCAATATTTTGTAAAGTCATTCATTACTTCATAGGCAAATATGTTTCTGACAACATTTTAGGTGAGAAATAGGATATGCAGTTGCTGGATCTTAATTAAGTGGCTTGACAAAACCAACTTACTGACATTGTAAGTGACTTTTTTTGTCATTGCTACTCCTCCTACAGCTTAAAAATAGCTGGGCATCTTCAGGGTATGCCCATGGGGATTGCTTGTGCTTTTTGTATGGATACCTCACTTCTATTCTTTCTTTCACTTATTTTTTCATCCCTTTCTTCACATAGACTTATAACGGTGTTGCCTGGTGGAGATAATGACATGATTATTATTGTGGTAAACCACTCAAAGTCATTAGAATAAAGAACAAACATAGAACAGCAGCCTAACATGTTGAGGCCACTCAATATTGATAGCAGGAATTTATAGGCAGCAATCCAGAGTCTGTATCTGTCACTCACTGAACAAACTTAAAGTTTCAGTACAATGAAAATTGAGTTTTTCAATCTCATTGCATTCTTTTACAGAGGGTATGTTGATGTAAATTTACCCAAAATATTAGAACTGTTGTTGTGAAAATGATGACTAAATCCCATTGATCACAACCCTCCTGGATATCAAGAGAATCAAACTATTTCAGATAGCCAATCTGCTTTCCTGAGGATATTGCATAATCTACTTGGGTTACCCTGATCAGTCAGTCTGTCATTTGTCAGTAGTTGTAAAGGATATCAGCTCACAAACAAGTAAGGAAACTAGTTTGCTACTATTTAGTTAATTTTAGTGGTTCAAAAACATCCAAAGCAACTGTGACCATTTATTTATTACCTGCTAGCACAGCTTAGCCAATATTAATCTCCCATAGCAACAGATTCACACTGGTCCCTTAAATTTGTTTACATTTCAAAGCTTAATGTATTATGATACTAACTTGACATTTGATTTCAATGAACAGAGGGCCACGCCCCCTCATCATACTGAGAGTTGGCTGTGCTCAGAGAGGGTGCACTAAAACAGTCATAACAAATCAAATGATGTAATGTAAACTGAGCTACCATGCTGTACCAAACAATTACCACCAACTCTGTTGCGTGGCATTAATAAAGTATCTATATCTATCTATGATACATCTGAACCTGAAAAAATAACACTCCTGACATTAACATTCCACAATAAGCTTTTTCTGACTGAATTAACATCATTGTACTGGTTCTTTAAGCTTTTCTTTTCATGTCCCACACTCAGTGCCAAGCTCAATGACTGTAAATCTGGGTTTTTTTAAAAGTACAGAACAAGACATTTCTTGGCAAAGGATTAATGTCAGCTCTTATTTTGAATGTTGAGGTCAGATCTGAAGAAGCAGGATGTTAAATCTGTCATTCACCGCACTGACAAGACAAGCAGGCTTTCCTTGAACTTGGCATGGGTAACCTGAGCCTCACTATTTTGGTTTTAATTCACAGCATGAAAACAGTCATGATGATATATCCATATGGCCTGGTTTCTTAAACCATGGGCCGAGACCCAAAATGGGTCACGGGCCTTCTTCTGGTGGGTCCCCACATGACAACAATATATTTTTGTAATACGTTTCAATGAGCCTGGGTCCCACCATGAGACAAGATAAAGTAATTTGGGTGCCTGTAGGGCTGGGCGATATGGCCAAAATATCATATCACGATATCTTGCTGAGTTTTTATGGTATAATGGTATTTTACTGTGTATTTTTCCAGTACAAATTACAATGTGATATGATATCTTTTATCTTGTAATACAACTGTCATGGTCCCATTTCATTCAAAATGGTCTATTTTAGTTGACTTTCTAATACTGCTACAAGGACTCTTTTTTTTATTAACTTAAAAATATACAGTATGTATATATTTTTTTATGGTACGTATATATCGTGGATGACGGTCTAGTAAAAATCCATACCTTTGCATGGATCCATGACAGTATACCTTCATATTCGGGATACCTTCCAGCTCTCGGTCCCTGACTTGAAGTTTAAGAAACCGTGCCGTATAGTATCTTACCTTGTTCTGCTATCTCTATCTCACGTCTGCCAAACTCGGCCTGTTTGATGTTCTTGACACAGAAGTCGGTGCTGCCCTTGGAGTTGACCTGTGTTTTATCTCGCGGTGAGGTCTCATCGTCAGAACTGTCCGTGTAGGAGGCCGCTGGTGGGGGCAAAAAGTGGCCAAATTAATCACATCCACAAGTAAACGGAGGGAGCAGGGTTGAATGGCTGTTTAAAGGGAGTGTTTTAATGTTGATTTTGTTGTTTATGATGTAAACAGTCGTCAATGACCGTTTTTACAAGACAAAAACTTATGAGACTGATGGACATTCATTTTCCTGAAGCTGCTGTTTTATAGAGAGCACATGTTCCTCAGCTCTCTCCGTCTCCCTGTGACCTAGCTCTAGCTCTCACATACTTCACTAGGCTTAGAGCCAAGCCCTTCCCTCACACACACACAATCTGAAAGCTGTTTGGCAAACCTGGCAAAAAATAAAGGGCAAAAAAAAAGACCTTTAGCTAAAGGCTTTGTCTGTTTTTTGCCTGGGATTAGAAATGTATAACAGTCCGTACTAAAGGTCAAATGTAAAGGAAGTAAAGGAAGTGACTGTTGGCTGCACTACTACTAGAGAAAGATGTCCAAAATGTCCCAAAATGGATTTTGACAAAAATGGGGAAAAAAGGCTGAAATTGGATTAAATGTCAAATGTCAATGTAAACATATGACTAAAAATAATTCTATTTATCTAGAGCGAAATATAAAACTGCTAACAAAAATAACACCAATGTTTGTATGTGTGTGTGTGTGTGTGTGTGTGTGTGCACAGTGAGGTATCCATCTGTCTTTGTTTCTTACCAGAACTATAGCTGTCTGTGGATGACTGAGAGATGGAACGGGACAATGAGCGTCGTCCAGCCTTGGTAGGGAACCTGCTGAACTCCTGCTTGTCCTCCACGAACTGGATTTGCTGATGGAAAATAGCACAGTGTGTGAGAAGCTGTATGGTTCTGTTTTTCAGGACGGATTCAACCAGAAACCTTTTGAAAGACAAATGGTGTTGGCTACTTGTAAAACATTTAGACGGAACAATAATTTGTTCAGATAGAGGTTTGCAGCTGAGCCCAGAGATTATTACAGTGAGAAGACTTGAATACCAGCAGCTTTTTAGATTTGTCGTGGCCTTGATTGTTTACATACAGCTCAAGCCTAACCCTGTTTTTATGAAATGGATGATGAAACATTGAGTTGTACACTAAAACTTCTTATTGGTAACAGGATAATCCTTCCATCCACTAGTGAGCTTCTCATTTATTGCATTGCTCAAAATAGCATAAATAAACTTGCTTTTGTGCGAACAGTATACAGAACTATTTTTTTAGACTCTGTAAATCTAAATACTGGTTTGACTCCTGGACCATATTTTTTTTTTCACTTACAGCAAATGCATTAGTCAGTGTATTATGCATGTTTTCATCCCATGTATGTGTGGCTCTTGTCTTGTACGCCTTGTCCTGTCTATGAAAATAACAACAAATAACAAACAAAAAGGAACCAGTGAGTGCTACAGATGAGGCCGCGATGCTAACTGCCCTGAGAGAACATGTATTTGGGAGGGAGGGAGGACTCCCACCTGACCCACCCCATAGTTGTGACATCACACTGTGATTGTCAACCCACCAATCACACTTTACCATTAAAATCTATCAATAATCAATGAAATTATCAGTTGTAAAATATATCATAAACTGGTAAAGACTATGGTAAAAAAGCTCTTCGTGTTTTAAAAGGGAAATAATAAAATACAGGCCTATTAATGTGCTGTAAAATAAGTTTGATATTTTCCTACTTTTGGATGTCTTGGTTTTCTTTTCCCAGACTTGAGCCTAATATATTATAGTCTATATATACATTTTATCAATATGGCCTCACCTATGTTTACAGTAGCCATAACACATATTTATCTGTAAATTATTATTAAGTAATCAAATTATTTGTTGTTAATTATTATAACAAGTGACACTTGGTGGCTTAAAATGTGTTAGTGCGTAAAATAATTGTTGATCCATTACTCAGCAGGTTAGAAAAAAGCTTTAGATAAAAATAGCGAATTTTCAGAAAGCCTAAATTCTGTGCATCTTTCGATAAACATCAGTCAAAACCTCTCACGGTGTTCTCAGATGTTAGTGGAAATTTCAGGCAAGATAAACTGTCAAAAAGGCTTGTCTGATTCATGGATACAACTGTACATCAGCATACATAATATCTGATTCAAGACATTTTGGACAATTTCCCTCTCAATAGACCCCTTTACTGTTTGTAACTAATTAATCTCTTGTCTCCATTATTAGCTATGTTCAGCCTGGCTTCGGCTAGCCATGGTCTAGCATAGTATGGTTGGGTGGGGTTTATGTCTCCATTGCATTTCTTGTACACTCTCCAGTTACTTGGCAACCTGTCAAAATTCATACCACCAACGGTGGTACACAAGCTAAACCATGATGATATGACAGTCCCCTCCGGCTTTGGCAATGTCTGGCCAGGTTGTGAAAAGTGGCTGTCTCAGCTGGGGTCCACCCACTTTGGCCAGGTTCTAAAGACAATGGAGATGCTCGCTGTGTGCCAGACAGGACACAGCATGGCTAAACCCTGGCCAGTTGAGACAAGACATAAGGAAGGTACAGTTTGAATGATACCGTGCGATGTCCGAAGACCTGTCCGTATATTCGGTTACCTTCACCTAGTCTTTAATCCAGAATGACCCTGGAGTTTTTCCCGCAGAAAGACTGCAGAGTGCAATAATTGTCAAACAAGGTATGCAAGGGCATTAAACACCAAGAATCTTGGCCCAGCTCTAGTGCTCAGTGCAGCAGAGAAAGAGAGCCATGAAGACAACACAAAATGGCGTGCCTATTTCATGTTTTGAGAGCTAATTCTATGATTTCAACTCAAAGATCATTTTGGACGCGGAAGCGGAGCTTTGCCTACAAGATGACATTAGACGAAAAAATTGTCTATTGCATTAAGCTATGGTTTAGTCTGCAAGCACTTTTATCAGCTGCTATTGTCAGGTACAACCTGAGACAGTTAGAGCCTATGTAATCTCTATTAACCATACCTCTGGCTCTTGTCAAGGTGTCTGGACAAGTTCTTGTCAAAAAGTTTGAAAGGGGTGGTGACACTATGGGGCATCACCATACGTCAAACCAGTCACATTTCCTGTGGGTGGAGCAGAGCAGAAAGACCAACTAGCTGTGCCTTTTCAGGGGAGGTGTTGGGGCGTGTGCTAAGAACATTGTCTAAACAGCATTTGAAATCACAGCCAAATCTGCCGATGGCTCCAGTCCTCTTGGTGAGATACAGAGGTGTGGCCACTAGCCAGTGATATTTAGGGCCACTGTGGTTGTAGAGATAAGACTGAGACAATGTGAGATGGGGTCCTTTGCACAGTCAGCACACACTACTACGCATATTCAAGGACTGCACTGGCCATTCCGTCTAAATAAAAGAAAAAATTCCACTGGTGATGACTTTATGTAAATGGAGTCAAGTAAAAAAAATAGGGATGTCCTGATCGGATCGGACAGATCAGAATTGGAGCCGATCACGGCGTATTTTAATTGATCGGTATTGGCTATATTAAGCCCGATCAAATTCTGATCCTTTTTTGTTAATGAATGAATGAAAACCATTCATGAAAATCTGTGATGTATTTTACCTACATTGGATTGGTTTGACTAACTTTAATGTACTTGAAGTGTGCACTGTGCAGTTGTATTATCTAGGAAAATACAAATATCAGATCGGGACTCTGTATTGGCAGATACTCAATATAAAAATGACTCAGATCGGGATCGGGGAAAAAAAATTGATCAGGACATCCCGATTAAAAATAGTTCCTCAGCTCTCTCCAATGACAATCTCTGGTGTGTCTATTTATAGCTTTAAACTGACTCCCTGAAGGGAAATATGTCAAAACAACTTCCTTCTGTTGACTGCACACAACTTCATTAAGACACTTATAACAATGTTAGGATACAACCCAATGGAGATAAAAATGAATCTGCCTGACCAACTTGAGTATAAGACCGTCTTACATGCAATTTATAGGAGCAAGGGAGGGCATTTGGTGTACTGTCTGTGCTTGAAAATCATGGCTAGCTCCTAATCTAGTCATAGTCAAAGCATCCATTATTACAGTATTCCTTAAACATACTATGTGCTCCCACATTACCACACAACTGAATTTCCATTTGGGGAATAAAGTGATTTCTCACCTCAAGTGTTTCCCTATTCTACAACTGCAATAGTAGTATTTGGATTCTTTGAAGCATTGGCTGTCAAGACAAGTAGGTAAGTGGATTAACTCTCAAGAGTTATGTAACCGTAACCTCTTGCATAGGAAGCACATGCTGCGCTGACCCCCACCTCAACGTAAGGTTGGGATATAATCCCTCCAGTATTCAAAGAATCCAGTAGGTAAACACAAGAAGGCCTGTGATTAAATGCCACTGGGGGTGGAAGGGAGACATTGTATTTACATACAGAGGGCACAACATATTAAACTATAGGAAACATCAGCATAATGCTACCCTCGATGAAAGTGATTCTCTAATGATGTAGACTAGAGAGTGTTTTTTTCTGTTTGCAAGAGAAAAAATACATGCAGTGGCTTTACAGCGTGTAGGTCCATTTTATGTCCAGATTAGCCTAAAACATTTCAATACATTTGAAATTGAGCAAAAATATATATATATATATTTTTTTTTTACAGAAATCATAGCACTAAATGCTACAGTAAATAGTAAAAACTAGTTTTGCATTTCTCTGTCCAATCTCTTCACTGTTTTGTTAGAAAATACTACCAAAAATAATGGAGGTGAGCCACCCGGTCTCCAAAAAAATAAATAATAATAATAACAAATTACAATTATTTCTTATTCTTGCTTACTGATCTACTGAATTGTGTTACTGACTAACCCAACATTGTTTATGTTTTGCCTTATTTTGGTGGAAAGCAAATTAGCAGCTCCTTTGTATTGGCTTAAGTTTTGACCTTTCTCGGAAGGTTTATTCTGGGTGGAATGGCTTTGGATGTGCAGGTGTGCAAATTAATCTATGCACTGTGAGGACAATGGATGTTTTTGTTTGGAGTGTGTCTAGCTTCATGCATGGTCAGCTTTTTCACAATAGCGAAACCAGAAACATTCTTGTCGACACAGCCTGGTCTGGTCTTACATACTTAAGTCTGAGCAACTTGAGCAGCTGAGATAAATTCCTTAGGAATACTGTCCTGAAACTGTAACTTTATCTTCTCCCCCATGTCTCTTTCTATGGTACGTCAGGGTGAGGAGAAGTGGACTGAAAGATTTCTAGTTTTCAACCATCTCTGGATTGTTTTTTGTCCTTTTTCATTACTACGCTACAGCCTGGTGTAGGACTCCTCGTTTCTGCCACTACACAAAAGAGTCTCAAGATTTACAGAATCAGAGCAGAGTTTTGATTAGGTCTTAATAAATCTGCCTCCAGACTACAGCTGTTCCCCTCATAAATATGAGCTAACCTCATAGCTTTCATGCTTTGAATGAGAATCAGCATTCACATTCCAAGCCATGATTGCAGGGATCCAGTAATTCTCTGGGTGTAGACACAGCATTCAGCTGTTTATTAGGTGCTCAATAAGCCAATGAAAATGGCATAAAAAAAAACAACAACAAAGTATGCTACTATACCGGATTGTTACAAAAAAATATAATAATAATTAAAAAAAAATAAAAATAAAAAATATATAATAATAATTGTTGAACACCAAGAAGCAGTATTAGCCTACTTAAACAAAAGTACTAAAACAAGTATATCTTAGATATAGCCCACAAGTAGCCTATACAGTAAGTAACAGCATTGCCCACCACAATATCAAACCACAAATACATTTCCTAAACTGATACAAAAACACATTAATAAAGTCTCATCATGTACACTGTCCACTGCTTACATTGCAGTCCCAGGTTGCCACCACCACAAATAACCCACAAACCTGTGGTATATGCTGGAAATAGCTTAATTCATATTGTTATATAAACTCAGAGCACAACATACATGTATTAAACTATAGGAAACATCAGCATAATGCTTCCCTCGATGGAAGTGATTCTCTAATGGTGTAGAGTTCTTTTTTTTCTGGTAAGAAAAATAAAAACTCCAACTGTTTGCAAGAGAAACATACATATGAGAAATATAAGAGAGAAACATATGGCTTTACAGCATGTAGGTCCATTTAGTGTCCAGATTAGCCTAAAACATTTCAAAACTTGAAATTGAGCAAAAATATATATTTTTAAAGAAATCATAGCACTAAATGCTACTGTAAATAGTAAAAACTGGTTTTGCATTTCTCTGCCCAATCTCTTCACTGTTTTCTATCGGAAGATACTATGAAAAATAACAGGGAGGTGAGCTACCCGGTCTAAAAAAAAAATAAAAAAAAATAAAAAGTTTCATTCATCTTGTTATATAAACTCAGGCAGGCAAGGGTTTCTTTAGAGTTATGCCCAGACCTAAAGTGCACCCCGCAGGGGGTTACCTCTATGGCCAGTCTATCTCACCCCTGTGCTGGGGTGCCATGGCTTCCTTTCACAGATCCCTGCCTAACCAGTTCCAGCTCTTTACCTGAGTGCTGTCATTTCCAATGCTTGTTATCATGGCCATCTCCAAACCATGGGGAGTGAATGCAGGTTAGACACACAACCTCCACAAAACCCAACCTGACCAACCTCTTTATTTTCACTGCTTCCTGCCGGCGCCTTCCCTCCTGTCATTTCAGGTCATATATGCTCAATGCAACCTGTCAGGTGGGACACTGAAATTACCACGTTTTAAAACATCCTTCACATACCCTTTCCGAGGCAAGATTGTCTGATCTAACCATCTGATAGGCTAAGTAAATACTAACATAGATCAATGACAATTTAAACAGAATGAAAGCTAATTTCTATAATCCTAAAAGCACTGTAATTTCTATCAGATCCAGTCACACCCAAAGACACACACCATTCTGATTTATCCTTATACATTTACAGATCCAAGGCCACTAACATACAGTCGTTTCTGGCTTGTAGTGTGGCCACACACCATTGGCCAGTAAGGCAAACCCTGCTGAATTACATTGAGTAGTGACTAATTTAATTTACATACATGGCTATACATGGCTATCTAGACAAGGTAACTCAATCACAATGTTACTCTGGATTATCCCAGTGTACCCACTGACCTCCTTAAGTTGCAGTAACTTAAGCAGATCTTTTGTTCAAAACATTGGTCCAATTAGTCCAAGCATACTGTTTCTATAGCAAACAACTTTGCTATGATAAACATCTCATGATCATCTGGCCCAAATATCATTGCAGAAGAATATTCAAAACTGAGCCAACAAATGTGTAAAGCAATATAAGCAGTGGGCTGGGTTTAGGGTAAGCTACAGTATTTCAGTTAAAAAACATTTACAAAATCCAAATGCTACATAAATGTCAGTCTCTGATGTAATAATTCAGTAAATAGAAGTTTTACCAAAGATACATTTCCCACTGTTGGTAGATAAGAGGAATTAGCAGCAAGCTGTATTTATTTAGCCATGGTCAGGGGAGTTCTCTGGATGGTCCAAGGTCATGACTCCATTTATATCATGTTGCATAGCTTACAGAGCAAACTGATTGACAGCAGTCAGCTTCCAATCAACAGTGAGGTCATTGCTCTGCTTCCATGACTGTCTCCATGACAGCAGGATTAATCTCCAAATCAGTCTTCAGGGTCTTGAGGGAAGCAAACTGGCTCTGCTCTAACTGCTGACTGAATCAGTTAATGCCCTGTAACACAGGATAATGTAACAATACTGGATAATGTAATAACTTTTCATAATGTAATAACTTTTTCATTTAGAAGGACTTTATAATGTGATACAACCAGATAATGTAAAAACTTGCCAGATAATGTAAGAAATATGTGGAACGGATAACGTAACAACTTTTTCTGGATAATGTAATAACTTATTAAATGATCTGGTGGTTGTTACATTATCAGGTGAGTAAAACTTTTTGGATGTATAATGTAATAACTTTACTGGATAATGTTATATTATCCGGTGTTACATGCCCCTATCCAGTGTTACATGTCCCTATCCGGTATTTTTCAACCTTACAAATGTGGGATATACTCACCCAAATTCGTCAAGAGATTGAAAATAAAGCACATTTGTAACTTTCATAATGCATTGTGAATCGGAATATAGGGTATCTACAATAATAGGTCTGTATTCCTCCAGTGTTCACAAACATTAGCATTGTAAACTAGGAGAATGCACTCAGTGTACCTCCACTTGATGGTGGAACTAGAGGAAAGGTCAAAGGCTCACCAAAATCAATAGGTGTCTTCCTCTAGCAGTCATGAATGTTCACAGCACATTTTGTGTCCTCTTGGGGTCATGAATGTGCACAGCAAATTCCATGGCAATACAGCCATTACTTTTCAAGACATGGTGAGGACACGAGGACACACACACACACACACACACACACACACACACACACAGGGGTGAAAACACAACCCCTAACCATAGGCTTTCACCTTGATGGAGATAACAAACCTTTAACAGCCATAAAATTAACAGCAAAAATTCATTTTTTTAGTTTTAGTCATAGTATCAGGAGCTTTTTTTGTGTGTAGTGGTACAGATTAGACTTTAAAGTTTCACATAGTCCTTGTCTTCCATACTTGCCAGCACTCACGGAAATGTCCTTTAGGTACTTTTATTACATAGCTCGGCGAGCAAACAATCAAGCCGTGTGCTGTGTGCTGAAACGTGTATGTTTGATTGTTTGCTGCTCGTGCTATGTAATAATTCTGTGAGTGCTGGCAATTCCTTTGACTGTTCAAGAACATATCTAGACCGTGCACCCGGTAAGAAACTATTGGATGAAGTTTGAGTTGTGCTCGCACCCTCTTTAATTTACATTGTCTACTGTACTTGCCTTATATTTACTTGCCATATTTATTTACCGAATTTCCCCACGGGATAATAAAGTATTTCAATTCAATTCAATTCAATTCAATTCAATAATATTTATCGAACAGTTTTGCTTTTTAGCAAGCATATCTACATTTCAGTTCATGAACAGTAAACCTCTAACATTAACAGCAATGGGGATCACCACCCAGAATAAGAAGAGGATAGGTCAGTGTCGTCATAGAAACGTTTGAAAATGGCTTCGCCGTTTTGCATTGTAAGAAGTAACGCTGTTTCCCAGTGCTGAATAACTTCCGTGAGAACATTGGGGCTTTTCCTTTTCTTATAATTCTAGATCACCACTGGCGTCCACTTTTCCCAACCAGCCAATGATTCGACAAAATTAACTTCTTGATAAGTGGGACCTTGAACAAAAAACAATATCAGGGTCCATCTGGCTGTGTAAGATAAGAACTTTATTAATCCCTGAGAGGAAATTAGGTCATTGTCAGCAGCAAATAATGTATAAGGAACTCACATTACATCTCTTTAACAGTAACAAATTACTTATTACTCCCCGGAAAAGTAATTAGTTATAGACCTCTCATGTGTGTTGTAATTTTTCTGCCCAAATAGGGAGTCAGGCTCCACCAGTCTCCCGCGGCTATGGAAAAATGAACAGGTTATTAAAAGCTCACCCCTAGCTTCGTCTGTGGTTCACACAGACCCTTTACCTCGAATGAGGTCTTCTAATACTGATTTCTCTCTCTCTGATAAGGCAGGGGATTTTGAACTTCGAAGCAGCAATTACAAAAATAAATAATAATAAATTTAAAAAAAAGAAGGAAAAATCGCTTGAGCCAAAACTAGCTTAGCATTGCAGCTTATCTATTTTGACTTTTTGGGGTTGTTTAATATATTAATGCTGTACTGAAGTACTGAATATTTAGGCTACAATTTAACATTTGATGAAACTATGTCTGCTCATAATTAAGCTAAATACTTGCCAAATATAAGATTTGTAAGATGAAGATTGTCTTAAGGCTTACTTTCATGTTCACTGATCCAATTAAATCCTAACTGACATGTGCAGATATACCTCCCAAGAACCAACAACATTCCAAGACTAGAACTCTTCCTTCTTCCTTGAGGTAGAGGCCTTTCACGGACTGTTTAGAATGCCCATGTTGTCCTCCATGTTGGAAGAAACAACAGTTGCTATGTGTAAAACAACGGTTGCTATGGGTCGATATATGAGACATACATCAACAAAACTGTGTCTTATTACTGGATCATTTTAAACAAGTCACAGTGGAATAGTAACTTCATGTTTTTTCTAATGTTTTACCTACTTTACCACTGCAAAAAAAAAAAAAATTCTTTTGAAAGTGGTTACCAATGGTTACAGGCAGCCATGTTGGAAGAAAGAGAACTACACAAACATTCTGTGACAGGCCTCTATTGCCTTCTGACATTGCACTCTTCTTTTTAAAACACAATCAGCACGAACAAGCAATTCAGTTGTGTTAGGGTTAAGAGAGGGGGGCTGAAATAAAGCATGGGGTAATGTGCAGCTTAACAATATTAATCAGGAATCTGTGTGATATCCAATAACACTGTAACCAAAGGAACTGGCTGGAAACTAGGACAGTAACATTATAGAGGCTCTTGAGAAGCTTTATACGGTATGCGGGTGAGGGGCGCTTCTACACATGGCAAAAATCCAATGTGTGTGTGTATCTAGGAGTCATGAAATGCCAGAGTACTGTAACATTAATTACCTGTAGTAGCCTACTTGTCAGCTGTAACACTCATTAGAAGCACACATTTTATAGGAATCTTCTATTTATTTATTTTGAATTGAGTGAGACATTTGCCTGTTGCTATAAAGTAAACATGGGCAGCCTCTTTATGATGAATATGAAATATACTGTTATGAATGCTCTGTAGCAAATATTGATATAGGTATAGCCTAAGTTACATTTAGAAATGGTCCAGTTTATGTAAATGTCATTGAGATTAAATGTAGCCTAAGCATGATGTCTTCAGATGTCTAGCTCTGTTTGTTTGCTCAAGTCAAGCAGTCACACTAATGCAAGTGAAGCAAAGTGACGCAAACTTTTACATTGTGTTGTCTTAACCTACAGTTACACAGTAATGAATCACCCTCCATACAAGTCAGAATTGAGTTATGGAGTGTTAGGTTAACTTCTTACAACGGAAGCTACAACTGTCATTTTAGATTAAAAAAAAAATCTGCAGCAATTCCAGGAAATCACCTCCAAACTAGGCTCAAATTGAAAAATAATTTTCTTAGCTGCTGCAAACTAAGTGTCTGTGGGATAAAATTCGAAATCCAAAAATTCTTTGTCGTGCACTTTGGTCGTTATTAGAATGTCTAGTAGCTTTAAATTGCTGACTGAAATATTTGAGATAACGTTATTCGAACTGACCTCTATGCTGTTGCAACGGACCGGGTCTCCTCTATTCATAGTTTTCTCGTGTGTAATAACTATCAATATGGCGCTATGCCACATGGCCACGGTTGTCATTTAATGATAATTGCCTGTTATTTAATTACAACCACCTGTTGTTTGCCTACCAAGATGTCTGCGACGGAATACTATGAATAAGGAACTCATATGAGCTGACATGTTGCAGCAATAAACTTATTAGGTACATTAGATAATAAAAAGTTAGTAAATCAGCTACAGCTGCATGCATGGATGTAGAGTGTCATGATGCAGTGTTCAATGGTCTTACCTTTTTGACAGGTTTGTGAGTAGGGACAGCACTGAACGCTGAGGACAGTTCACCCATGGTCACTTCACTATTCTTGCTCACTGTCATGGCTGAATATTTTTCCGCCACGTTCTCGCTCTCCTTTACTTCTTTGCTTGCCTGTTTCAGCTCCAACTTCGCGTCCACCGTAGCGTCTGACATTCTGATGTCCGCTGTCTATATCTAGCTGAATCTTGTAAAGGTACTTATTCTATTCTAGATGTTAAGATTCTAAGAAGCTAACGCTAACCCACCAGTGCTAGCTAGCTATCACCCCCCTCGATGTTACGCAGAGAAAGTGTTTCTTTTTCAGACAGGAAAAAACGGAAATACTGATCCAACAGCAAAGTGAGCGTGTGTAATCGAGGCTATTTTGTTGAGCTATATTGAACTGCGTTGCGTGCAGCACGTTTGTTGTTTTCCTAGCTGGCTCAGCTGTCACCTGGCGGAGGCGTGGGCGGGGTAACAACGCCCCCTCTCTCACTGAGGGCGGGGGAGGGCATCCAACCATCTCCCTTCGTGAGAGTTCCTTTTCCTGTTAGATAATGATTAGGAAACTGACTTTGTGTTTTAGTGGTATTATCAGTTCTGAATGAGGATGTAACCTTATTCCCAGATAATCCTCCTGGGTTCTCATAAGTTACCTTTACCACTTTCCTCAATGCATTCTCTATGCACCAGCTACAGATTTCTACAAATACGGATTGGATTTTCATAAAATGTAGACATGTTATCAATATCACACTAGTTATAACTGTAAATATCACAGCTAGATGAATAAGTATTTTAAGGTGTTTGAACAATACTGTCCTTTAAAAAATCTTACTCCGATATCCATGTAGCATGTAGGCATTTATCCATCAAAATACTTTTGTGTCATGATCTTGAATGGATGAATAATATGGATGAATGGATAACATTGAGTTCAGTTCCTTAGGTGTCAAAGTGCCTATATTTAATATCTGGAGCTATGAAAAACATGTAGGGCTATGTTAAATATAGTTACGAGCATGGTTGTCCATAAAAATATATTTCAACCATCTCAGGTAATGTAATCTGATAATGTTATATGATTGCATTTTTCTTGGCCTTGAGAGCACATACTTGAGAGCACATACTTCAAACCATCTTAAGAAATGTATTTGAAAATGTCATTTGCGGAACTTAAAGTCCATTTTGGTGGAATCCTCCTTTGTCTACAACCAAAATATTAAGTCTGAGTAAAATATGATATGAAATGTCAAATTTCTTGCAGCACGGCAGTTAAAGTAATGATATCAAACATTTTCAAATAAATAAATGTCTACTTTGCCAGTTGATGTGATTAGTCTAGTATAGTGATTCTACCTATACCCAGTTCATGAATGCTTTTACATTTGCTGTTCTTGGCTGCAACAGCAATGATCACTTATCACCAATAGATATCACCAAAACAAACAAAAAAGGATGTTGTGGATTACCACTTTAAGCCCAAATAAAATGGGATGCTGAATAATTTTACAAATTAGATTTTTACTGTACTTTACATGTATTTCTAAGTACGTTTGCAAGATCAACCATGAGAAATTCCAAATAAATGCATTTAGATTTTTTAATACAACAAAATGTGCAAAAGGTCAACGCATCTTTTTGAAACTGTATATCACAAGCTTCCCCACCTCTCCAATGTTTCCTCTTGCTCTCTACTTTGTAAATGTGAACTGTCTGTAGGAGCCAAAATTCAATTCTGTTTGGCATAGAAGCCACTACACTGTTCAATAAAATACTAATAATACCTATAATTTAATAATTATTAACTAATCAGTTTATTAACAAAAACAGTATCAAAGTTCAGGCATACAGACTGGAAAAAGCTAGACTGAACAATGTAGGGCAACAGTTCATTTAGATCACAACAAAAATAACTTTCAGTCCATTTCTGGAAACGGGCTTAGCATCTGCAGACCACTGCTTTTGTCAAATCAAGAGGCTGAAAGTCAAAAATCGAAGAAAAAAAGTTTTGTGGAAATAAACTACCAGTATAGAACTTATCCAGCAAGTACTTTTGCTCTTCACTCTCAATAGTTGCAATGAGGAACTGAAGGACTGAATCAACTGTTCCTTTCAGCATGCCTTGCTCTCTGCCCCTTTGCAGCACAGCAGATTCTTGAAGTTGGTCCACCCTCTATACCCAAGGAATGAAAGAGATGTGGCGCATCTTACTCCCATGCTCACACCAAACTAGGATACACACACACATACAGTGCAGTTGAGGTTAAGATGCATGGATCATCTGCTCAACTGCTTCCTCACCAGCGTCATGTTGCACTGAATCTACCTGCAAGGTGGTAGAAAAGAACAGTGGTCAACATTCATATGAGTAGATCACAGCAACACAAGACCTAATGACCTTGCTGCATATGCCTTCACATCATAGTTTTATAATTATATGGCAGCTCCTATCAGCCCAGGCTAACATCTTTACTGGTTCCTTTCTTACCAAAATGTCTAATTTTCTATTTATAGCAGATTTTCCCCCTTGGTACACAAGTGCTTGTTGCTCCCCAATAAATCTATATACTGTATGTTAGCACTGGCCTGTATAAATACAAATGACTAGGACAGTTACAAAACATGCAAATTCATGCAAATTGAATATATTGACAAACAGTGTCTTGAAATAGTTTTTAATGTTTCATTTTATGTGTAATGGGACAGTGATTTTTTAATGTAAATCATACGGAGACATACATGTTCAATAAAGTCACATGATGATGGCAGAGAATGTAAAAATAAAAGAAATACAAAAAAGAAATGCACAAGAGCCTCTAATTATTATTTACAATAAAGCATGCAAGCAGCCATAATCAATTTTCCAATGTCTTGCATGAACATAAACGGCTGGCACTCATGGCTTAATAGGTGTAGAATAATGCTACTGTGTGTGTTATGACCATGTCTTGCCTTTTGTCAAGGAAAACTGTTTTGAATAGTGCCAATGTTCCATATCTAAAAAATTACACGAAAGAACACTAAAGAAATCATGTTAATTTTCATGGGCAAGATGTTGGCGATTCATAACCCTTTCAGGTGTAAGTTCTTCTGAATTACTTCTCAGAATTCTATCTTAGAATTCTACCACTCTATTGCTTTCAATGACCAGAAGCCATTGTGACATCATTAGAATGTTCAGTTCTCATCAGTCTAATCTTATATGTGAGATTGTACACCTGAAAGCAGAGCCATTTATTACCAGAGTTTGCCCAGGCTGGAGTATGGACGCCATGTTGTGGCCACCTTATTATAGTGAGTCATAAGCCACGAGACCACTTTTTGAAACCTTGCTGTCCAAACTTTGGTAATAAATGGCTCTGCCTAAAAGGGATAATACATATAAATATATATTGTATGCAGCAGCCATTAGATACAACAGGACAAAACAACATTCAGGCACAAGCAAAATGAAGCAACACTGAGATACCGTCAGCATTGAAAACTAAGGCAACATTCAACAAAAGGTAAATGGAGAAATTTGCAACAAAAGCTCACAAAGAAAGACGATACATCTCAAAATGACCTTGAGAGTTACGGAGTGGGAAATACTAACATACAACACGGGGACTGTTAAATTGATGAGAAGGGATTTCAGTGGGGTTTGCCACAGAGGAAGCAAAGTTCATGTATGACAGAGCAAAAATTCAGCAAATGCTTTAAAATGTGACTATCCAACAAGCTAGATCTTGATGCAAACCATTTAAAAATAAGAATACAAAAATATTTATCTTGGATACAAAGTAATGAGGTAGCATGAAAGCAAACAGATGCAGGGGTAATGCTTTTAAAACTCCAAGAAAAAGATGGGACAAAGCAAGGTTTGAAAATGTTTTAACAGTTAGTCAAGGGACGGAGTGGAGTTGGGTTCCCAGTGAGAGTTCAGTTCCAATTCCCTTAGCTCCTCTTGTTTGAGGGCACCGTGAAACTCCCTCACCTGCATCAAGCCTAAAGCCATCTCCTCGGTTTCCTTTGGCGAGAAGAACCGTCCACCATCCCCCCGCTTCCTGTTCAAGGCGTGGCGGTGCCTTGACTCGTGGAGGTATTTCTGAGGGATGAGTCATGCGAGGGTTTATTTTCACATTTATTCTTGTGCACATATATTTGTACGACACACACCTCTCACTAACACCTGAAGTGATATTACACCGTGGTGCAACAATATAACCTTTAAAGCATTAACATTGGAGACGAGTGTGCGTGTAATAAACCGCCGACATAAGCTGCTCCTGACATTTCTGTTGATGATCGCCATGCCAGCTTTTTTCCCCTCTGTCTTTATTGTTAATTGCAACAGGACAATATAACTCTTAGAAGATGGTAACACCAAACTCCAAATAAATTACAGAAAGTGCTGTCAGTGGTAGATATGCTTCTTACTTTGAACATGTGCTAAAAAAAAAACCTCACCATTATTAATAAATTAATATTTGCTGGCAGTAAACAGGAAGCTAGTGTGTAACATCACAACAAATTTGGCAGAGACAGCCAAAATCGGGTCACAATACATGAAAATGATGCATATTAAAAACTAAATGTTACAAAAAAGTGCAATAACACTGATTTTAAACATGTCAGGTTGTCAACGGTAGTTTAACAGAAGTAGGCGATTATTGTTAAGTTAAACATGTGCTTCTGTATAGCAGCTAAACAAAGAAGAAAAAGCCCAGCACGTTCCTATAGGAGTGGGGAAAATAAATACCTTTAATTTAAATTCTATCTTCCAAGATTAAAAATCGATTAACAAATTCAAAATATAATAATTTTTTTCCCCAGCCCCATCTTCACTGAAGGAGATTATAAAAAATGCGCTTTGGTTTCTCCTGGGGAAGAGGGTCTTTTAATAATACAAAGGTGTATGGTAATCTAGAATCTAATCTATCACATTGCCTAGATTTGAAGAATCGATTTTAAATTGAATGGTGACCCCAAGAATCAAAATCAAATCCTGAGACTCCTAAAGATTCCCACTCCTACATTCCTACAAGCTGTTCACAAAGTTAACGATGTGGACCACCGCATAGTATTGACAGAGCCCTCCACTACACTTAAATCAGTAATCTTGAAAATGTAGACAGTATAAAAACGTTGCACACGTTAACTCACTCTTCTCTCTTTGGGGATTTTGCCTTCGGCCTCTAGCTTGGCCCGGGCCTGTCGTCTCTTCAGGATGCGATGATACTGCTTGGCGTTAACATACAGAGGCTCCTCCTCCAGCACCTCAGCCCCAGGCAGAGGGACCCGCTGCATGGCCGGAACACTTCCGCCACCTGGAACCATCTTACACAGAAATCATACCAGTGTCAAACAAAAGCATGAAAATATATATACATTACACAACGATTTATTCATGTACACATAAATTACAAACAGGAAAAAGGACGTAAGCACTGTGATTGCCGTCAGATATTCAAAGACCTTTCAGTTACAAAAACATTCAGTTGATTGAAAAGTGAGTTGTTGGACAGCACAGTAACATACAGTCCACTTCAAGGATATGAAAAGCAACATCTAATCCACAGTGTGCCAATAACAGCAGAAATGGAGCAATACCTTGCTGACTCGCACTCGAGTCATTTAAGTCCATACAATTAAAAACAGAACTGTGAATGCAGTCAGATATTAAGAGACCTGTCAGTGACAATCAACACACATCACCCTTTTTTATCTGCCATTTTAATAAGAGCACCTCAGTCAACTGCCTCTGTACCCCACTGAACAAACACACACACACACATACATACTGACACTTACCATAACCATACTACCGGCGTTGACCATGTTACCAGGCAGTGCAACAGCCACCGTGCCCTGTCCGCTGTTGACTGTGTTGGTGTTAGTGCCAGCCTGTACAATCTGAGCACCTGTCAGACTGGAGGCAGGGATGGTAATCATGCCTATTAGAGAAAGAGCATTTACATACAAGTCAGCACAAGAGCGCGAGCAGCTAACAATTTCAGCATCCAATGGGATTTCAAAGTTCTCCTCTGAGAATCTACAGCCCAAAACATCCATTCTGACGACTGACAGGACTCGAGACTGAAGAGGTTACCTTGAGGGAGAACAGTGCTGTCAGCGTTGACTGGCTGGTAAACTATGGTGTGTCCATCTGCAGTCTGAGCCACCTGACCCTGCAGTGCAATCTGCTGCTGCTGACCCTGAGGAGAAAGCAAGGTCCACAAATATTACTATAGAACATTACTATGGAATATTACTGCAGAACAGTGTTTCCCAAGTGGTGACAACTGCTGGCAGATAGGAGAAGAATAATAGAGGGAGTGAGAGAGAGAGAGGCCATTGCCATCCGGTCTTAACCAGAGGTGAGATCCTATTTCAGTGTTAAGAGCTTGACAAATATTTATGGGCCCATGACGTCTATGTCCCATTCATTGTCTATGGAGCAGCGCCAGATTTTACATCCATATGACATCACTAATTTGATGCCATTCTACACTAGAAGCATTCCATAATCAACAAACATGGTTTTAAACTTAAAGATAAAGATCAAATTTTCTTTTTCCCATGACGCGCAAGAACTGTCGCCGTGGGCTATAGGCTATACATGGCAAATTGTGGTCACTTACTCACAGAAGTTCTGTGGAACACTGCACTCTGGCGTAAACGTTGGGATGTGCACGGATCTGCGTATTGCCAGAGGCAGCTTCATAGCAGTGACAGTTCAATTCAGCTAAATTAACCCTCTTCAACTTTTCCTTTGTGATTTGTGTGCATCAGTGATTAAGGTGAGAATCTTCAACTGTAGAGCAAGTTTACTTCATGTTAACATGCATACCTTTCTGTATTTCCCCGTTTCTGTTTGTAATAAATTGACCCGCCACACGATGCACTAGCTTAAATTGTGAGTGAACGGGCGGTAGTTTGGGTTACGTTAATAACCTTGGTTCTCTGATTTGACGTGCCACGACATGCGCTAGCTTAAATTGCGAGTGTGTGGTAGTTTAGGCTACGTTTATAACTTTGGTTCTCGGAATACCACGTCGTTCATAATTTTTTTTTTTTATTCCTAAAAATGGAGAGCTGTTTCAACAGATTTGTTTATAAGACTTAAGATTATAATTGTACGGAGCTGTTGCTCAGCTAACTTACTACACAGCTAGCATTAGCTGCCTCTCAACACAGGGAAACTGCTTTTTCCTGTAGCTAAATGCTTGTGTGGCACACAGGATATTGATGTGTAATGCCCATTTACTTATATGTGTTATTTTATATGTATGCACTTTATTTTGCATGTTCTCAGACACCCCCCCATTCAATTTCAAGCAATTCTGGTTTAACTATAAAAGGCACGAGATCATCTGCGGGTGTATAAGCTGTGGGCTTGCGCTGCGTTCTTCAGTTGGCAGTTAACATCTCATTACCATTAAAGCCACTGAAGACCAGCCAACTCACTGATCTTTGTCATTTATTCTTTCAGTTGGGTAAATGTCACCAAAGCACATCATTTTATTAGTAGTGTAGTTAGAATGTCTATATTGTGTTTAAAGTGTTGTCCTTCACTATATTGCGTGTTGTCCTTGTTATAATGACAGCTCTAGGTACTGTAGAATAGGGGAAACCGTCATTTAGGCTAACATAGCTCCCCAGGGACTTACGTTTTTATTTTCTAATTTTAACGGTATACAATGTGACAACACATTGGCGAAGGGCCTATGGGGTATGACTGTTGGTGGCTGTAATTGGTTTTGTTTGGAAATGTCGAATTGTAGTTCTATGATTTATTGTTGTTTGGCCGATTGAGCTAAGCTAATGTAGGCTAGCGTCAGCTGGCACTTGTTGCCATAGCAACAATAAACATTCAGGTTGCGGGCTGAGGGAGTGTGAACAGTGTGATCAAGCTACAGTGTATGGAGAAGATACATTGTATATAGCAGAGAATGTATGGTTTTGATATTGTTTGCCTACAGGGAATTTATAGCAAATCTTTTATTAATTAATTTGTTGTTTTCTATGTGTATACTTGTTATTAGAATGGTAGGCTAGATAATATAGTAGAATGAGAGCCGGTTTAATATATTTTGTTATACTATCATTTCTAATATTGTATTATACTGTATAACAATCTATTGCATATTTATTGAGTCTGATATTCTATTGATTTGAATCAAAATAGTGATTGAATGTTTGTTATTTAGAGACACATTGTTATTTTGAGACATTGTGATTTATATTTTGTATTGTTGTATATATATTGTTCCAACTAAGTTTAGTTGGCAGTTAACATCTCATTACCAGTAAAGCCACTGAAGACCAGCCAACTCACTGATCTTTGTCATTTATTCTTTCAGAATAAATAATTTCTAAAATATGTCAACTCTTGAGTCAGCTTGCACTCTATGGGTGTAACACTTGCAGGGGGGAACACAACACAAGATACCAGAGGGGTTCATGAATGCTTTGAATACTAAGAGATGCAAGGTTGGGATGATATATGGCCTGCATTAGCTAGCCAGTGTAACCATACAACGTTCACATTCCACAACTGGCTGTGCCTACTCATAACGTTAGTTGCGCCGTGAGTCTGGACGGTTTCGTGCTTGTTTAAGAGATTCTTGGAGGTGTGACTTAAAATCAACTTCACAGTCGGCATTGATTTGTGTGTGTGTGTGTGTGTGTGTGTGTGCGTGTGAGAGAGAGAAAGAAAGAGAGAGAGAGAGAGAGAATGAATGTGTGGTCAGTGCACCTGGTTCTGTCCCGCTGTCACAGCGGCTTGGGGCTGTTGGATGATGATCTGTTGTGTCTGGCCCTGCTGGCCTTGGACTTGAAGCGTCTGCCCCCCTTGAATCTGGATCTGGCCTGGCTGCACCAGCTGGATCTACAACAGAGAGAGGGCATTAGGGGGTGGCCAGACTGATCTGTTGTGTCTGTCCGTCTACATCTATTTTTGATTCTTTTGTGAAAAGGAGTGTCTGGTTGACAGGGCTGATGACACATCCGTCTTGGCTAGATTTGTATCCGTCTTGACAGACGAAATTTTCAAACAGTTTGTGCTCTTTAGAACTGCCAGATACATCATCATCCGTTTAACAAATCATAATCCTGGAGTTTTTTTAGGAAGCAGAACTAGCCTTTAGCCATGGCCATGATTAGCTAGAGATACCCAACATTTCAGAATGATTATCAAAGTGTGGAGATATTATTTGGATTTAAATAATCCAATTTTACAGAAAACTATTACAGATACTATGGGATACTACCTACTAAATATGGTTTGTATTAAACCTCCACAGAGCCAGGTATTACTTCAGATTAATATTTCTATGCTTTGCTGATTTTCACAACTAACTGCAGCTCCAGTGAAACACAAACTACCTCTAATTCCAAGTTCATTTTGGTGTTTGGAGGAAACTTTCCACACCAGAGTCTGATTAATCCTTGATTAGCTTTGACACAGACTCAACAGTACATGTAACTGAAACAAATGTAGACACAAATGTTTTCTAATCCTAATCCTGTTCTAAGGATTTGCTATTCTAGATCAAGTCACCTGTGCTTTCAAATGTTACCCACTGCCAGCAATCCATAGTATTCCATAACATCATCACTGCAGACATCTTGGTAGGCAAACAATATGAGTAGGCAAACCAATGAGCTTTATTTATGGCATTGCACGATACTAGTAGGAAATGCACGACATGTCATGAGAATACTATGAACATAAGCAGTGTTAAACGTCCAAGCTTTACCTTTGGTCCACCCTCTGATGATGCCAAGGCGACATCTGAG